>JBBBDQ010001014.1:4650000-4915000 GCA_037127315.1 Ascarosepion bandense | reverse complement strand
TGTTAACTATCACCTGTTCATTTTATGGCATTGTTACTTCATAGCGTCGATGAACGCTTAATTCTTGAATATATATATATATATATATATATATATATATACTAGCAGTTTAGCTCGGTTTCATATATATATATATATATATATATATATATATATATATATTGCTTTAAAAGTTATAATTTTTATGTTACCGGGCATAACGAGGATAGAATAAAAAAATAAAACAGCCGGTTTTGCTCCCGTTCGTCAAAGTTTTTAACTGGGAGAACTTAATCTAAAATGTAAGCGGCGTGAAAAATATAATGGTCATTGATAAGAAAGGGGAATGATCTTCTAGAGACTGAACACAGCAAGGCCCAGCAAAAACACACTCGCTGTTTACACAGCGAGGGTCTGCAAGACCTGATGTAAACAGTCTCCAGCACATTCCAATGGAAAAGTGAATGTGAATTGGACAATATGGAAAACCAATTCACATTAAACTCCGTGGCACACTTACTATTTTTATAAGATCTTCACAAATAGAGAAACAATACGTTAAGTTCATTTTCTTGCAAGGTATATGTTGTGGATTCTAGTTGAGAAACCACACAAAATAATAAATAACAAAGTCAGATATAGATCTCTATATGAAAATGTAAGTTATATTAAACAAAATATGGAACACGGGTTAGTCAATCCAGGAATACTAGGAATACTGTTGGTAGAAATCAATATATACAGTCTTGTAGTGAAGAATGTCCGGGTAATGAGTCTATATCCAAAACACTTCAACTTACTATGCACCAACATACGGGCCAACTTACTCTCTCCTAACTCTCTATAGGCAGGATTATATGTACACATCAGGCGAGTTCATTCTTGTATCCAAAAAGGGGTGATCCCTCATCAGTTATGGCTCCTGATTTTTAGTGGAACATGGTGTTTGATTCTACAGTCAAGCGGTTAAGTGGTTCTACCTATGTAACTGCCACCGAAGCCGCAATTATATTTGCAAATTCCAGAATTTATTTGATGTGGGGAAGAACGTCCTTAAGCTAAAACAGTTCTAGTACCAAACGCAACACACATCTCGGTAGAAAAATAACATTTCTGCACATCAGAAAAATTTGCCTAGTTAAATTTTCACCCTTTTCTCCAATCTACGGAAGTCTTAAATACACGGGGCATTTAGCAATAACTACTGGCTTAATCTTTCTGAAATCCGCGATCTTGTTACAAATCACCGAATTGACAACAGAAGATGGAAACCCATTATCGCGCAAAGTTCTCTTTATAAAATTAATTTCACTATCAAGGAACTATTCAGAACAGACATCACTGCCCTATGCGTTAAAGTTTTTATGAGATTTATTTGGCGCTTTTTAGGGTAAAAAGAATCCCAACGCGTGTATAAATCCGAAAAAGTAGATTTTTTATACACTAAAGTACAAAAAATGTTGGTGTGCGATGTACCAATACATCAAGGAAAGCAATTTTAGAATTAATCTCTTTCTTAATTGTAAATCTCAAAGAAGGATGAAGATTATTGAAGAGAGAAATCTTTCAACCTCAGCTTTATCATCAAATAAGCAAAATGTATCATCAACATATCGACGATACAAAGAGGGACAAAATGGATCATCAAGTAAGTTCTCCTCATAAAACCCAACAAAAATATTAGCCAAAGCAGGACCCAAAGGGGACCCCTTGGCTACACCGTCAATCTGACGTTACATCATGTTGTCGAAAGTAAATTCAACAGACGAAGTAACAAACTTCATTAATTCCAAGTAAATTGCTTCAGGAACATCTGGAGGAGACAAATTACTGCGATAAGGAAAATCACTGCAAATAATATTTTTTCCGTGAGGGGAACACAAGTAAATAAGGAGCATATATAATATGAACACATAAACTATCCAGAAGAAGGACAACCTTTGATAAGCTCAACAAAGGAAAATGAGCTGCAGTGCAGCAAAAAAGGTGGTAGCAATTTAGCAAACCATTTGGCCACCTTATATTCTGAAGAACCTATCTAATAATGTGGGTTTTAACGGTACTTCTTTCTTATGTATTCTTGGAAGACCATAAAGCGCTTGTTTGATACAGAAGACACAAACCTAGCTAGGAACACTCGCAGACGTTTATAGTACAACTGTGTAAATTTTTAAGAAAATCGGTTCAGCCGTTTCGGAGTAAATAGGTAACGGACACACACACACACACACACACACATAGACACACACACACACACACACACACACATACACACACACACACACACACAGACAAAGCTCCATTTATAAATAAGTTTAGATAGAAACGTGTCATGGAATTTAATATGGATTGGTTTTCCTTATTGACCAATTCCCATTTACTGTTTCATTTGAAAGTGCTAGAGTTTGTTTACATCAAGTCTTGCAGACCCCCGATGTGTAAACAGCGGGAGTGTTTTGCTGGGTCTTGCTGTGATCAGTCTTTTGCCGTTAATTTCCCTTTTCCTATCATGAACCATTTCATTTTTCACACCACTCTGTTCCAGTTTACATTAAGTTCTCTTAATAAAAAAAAAACTTTGACGAGCGAGAGCGAAACCGGTTGTTTTCTTTGTTTAAAATGTTATCCTCATTATGCTCTATAACATAAAAATTATAACTTTTAAAGCAATACTCAAGTACTGTTTCACAAAAATATGTTTATATATAAGCATACACACTATTATATATATATATTTTATGTAACAAAATTTCATATATATAGTCATCCGCAGACAGATCTGTTTCGTTGTATCACAGCCAATCAGTACGGTTAGACTCCGATTGTTTTTTAACCCAGGATTGAAACCCGACCGGCGACTCTACCACTGGGCTATGGGCGCTCCGTAGAAGAAGGCAGACTCTTTAGCGTATACATTATCATTATACACGCCCAATATCCAGAGTGATCTAATTCATTACGGAATGAGCGATGAGTACATGCCAGAGTAGCTACTGTTTTTCAAAGTCTACCATTCTTCCAGAGTGCTCAATCAGGGTGTGAGAGCGTATATATATATATATATATATATATATATATATATATATATATATATATATATATAACCTCTTGTTAAATTCAACCGGTAAGTTACGTATATTCAATTTTTTACGATATTTTCTAACTTCAGAGTGAGATGTAATATATTGGGTTTGAATTTTGACTCCGTTCATGCATTTTTCGATCACTGGATAAGAAATTGGAATCATTTCAAGTACGCCACACACACACTCATACAAAAGCACAAGTACAAATATGTTTCTAACATAAACATAGTGAGCATTTTAAGAATACATACACACACATTTATATTCCTACTATACATATTTTTCTGGAAACGTCAGTCACTTACTAATGTAATTTACTACTTAACATTATTTGTTTCTAAATTCAAAATCTGACTGTCATGGTGTCGAACAATTATGTCTGGCGTCTCACGTTCTTTGATCAGGAAAGCATCACCACTCATCCAACAGCAGACATTTTTAGTGGCCCTAAATATTTCAACAAAACAGTTTCTTCAATGGGAAGCAGCTTCTCTTGCATAAATAATTCAAGTCAGAAGTTCTGCACATTATTTCTGACACCAGGAAAATTTGGACACTAAATTCGAAATCAGGCTCGGCATCTTGAACTGGAGTCATTGTTTTGCCGAACCTTTTTCGTCACTTGACACCCTTTTCTCCAACAACTACTCAGCGCAATGTTTAAGAACATCCACTTTATCAAAGTCAATAAATATATGTCAATATTAATGGATTTCGGCTTGGCCACACAAAAGATATTCAAGGATGAGAAATTTGTGTTACATTTACCATGGTAACTATGTTACAGCTTGCTTCCCACCTCAATCTCCTCTTTTAATACATATATATATATATATATATAAACACACTCATGCACATATATATGCCGAATGTAGCAATAGCGTACATACACCACGCACACACATACACACACACATACACACATATATATATGCATGTATACAAACACACATGTGTCTATGCATGTGTGTGTGGTGTGTGTGCGTATGTCCGCTATTGCCATATTAGCGATTTAATCATCTTCTGACCCTCTACTACTCTACTACTTTTTAAGCACACACACACACACACACACACACACACACACACACACACACACACACACACACACACACACACACACACATATATATATATATATATATATATATATATATATATATATATCTCAGTTAAAGAGGGGCTAGTTGGATTAACAGACGTTAACGCAATAATGTGCTCAATGCACAATCAAACCAAAGGAATTGAATATTCCAAAACCGATATTATATATATATATATATATGTGTGTGTGTACGTGTGTATGATAGTAAAGAAAGATTATCGATGTATGCCTTTTTTAATATGTAGATATAGATAGCCCATGAATAACTGAAACTGGAGAGATAAAAAAGAACAATAATAATAATAATATTATTGATAATAAAACTAATAATATTTATTGTATATTAGTAGGTCTTTAGACGAAAAAGGAGCATGATGGGAAACAACGTAAAAAACTGAAATTGTTATGTGCTGTAGTTTTTCTTTACAGAACACCAATCCCGATACATTTGATCGGACGTCGTATAATTTAATTTCCGCACGATTAAATATATATGCACATCATCACTTTCAAAAGGCGGGGCGAAGCCAACAAAAATCATAAACCAAGTATATTTAATTTGAACGAATTTATACGAGAATAAGGGGAGGAATAAGGGTGCAGCTTTTGGACATTTTTTTTCTCTCTATCTTTCTTCTTAACCCAAAATTGGAAGAAAGCAGACGATACCAGCTTTAATTTCGAAAATAGATTGCAGATCAATTTGTAAACACATTTTTAAAAATATAGTAGATTTTAGAGCTGAATAACTATTTTATATTTAATATTCATAGATTTTTATTATGAAATCGAAGAAATAATAAAATCGATTCTAAGTATCTTTTTTTATGATTGTTTTGTACACTTCATTCTGCAACTATTGCTTTTGAGTTTTCATTTCCAACTTCTTGAAATTGTTCCGGATTCCTTGTTCTCATCACGGAATTTTTTTCCTTAAAGTTACAGAAACCTGTCCACCACATCACTCAACTATCTCTAGCCTTTTGCCACATCTAAGCTACTTTTAGAAAATCACCATTACGCATCAATCTCCGAGTATGGATCAGTAACTATGTACTCCCGGAACGAGTTTTGATTTAAAATGTTCCTTACGTAATGATCGACACATGTATTTCCTACGAAACTAAGTGCATTGACAAGGATGAAGATTACGTAAAAATAATTCATGTGTATCATGAATTCAATATATCTAAAACTGAATGTTTTAACAGGTTAACAGATCTGACTAGGAAATAAAAAATAATTCATGTGTATCATGAATTCAATATATCTAAAACTGAATGTTTTAACAGGTTAACAGATCTGACTAGGAAATAAAAAATAATTCATGTGTATCATGAATTCAATATATCTAAAACTGAATGTTTTAACAGGTTAACAGATCTGACTAGGAAATAAAAAATAATTCATGTGTATCATGAATTCAATATATCTAAAACTGAATGTTTTAACAGGTTAACAGATCTGACTAGGAAATAAAAAATAATTCATGTGTATCATGAATTCAATATATCTAAAACTGAATGTTTTAACAGGTTAACAGATCTGACTAGGAAATAAAAAATAATTCATGTGTATCATGAATTCAATATATCTAAAACTGAATGTTTTAACAGGTTAACAGATCTGACTAGGAAATAAAAAATAATTCATGTGTATCATGAATTCAATATATCTAAAACTGAATGTTTTAACAGGTTAACAGATCTGACTAGGAAATAAAAAATAATTCATGTGTATCATGAATTCAATATATCTAAAACTGAATGTTTTAACAGGTTAACAGATCTGACTAGGAAATAAAAAATAATTCATGTGTATCATGAATTCAATATATCTAAAACTGAATGTTTTAACAGGTTAACAGATCTGACTAGGAAATAAAAAATAATTCATGTGTATCATGAATTCAATATATCTAAAACTGAATGTTTTAACAGGTTAACAGATCTGACTAGGAAATAAAAAATAATTCATGTGTATCATGAATTCAATATATCTAAAACTGAATGTTTTAACAGGTTAACAGATCTGACTAGGAAATAAAAAATAATTCATGTGTATCATGAATTCAATATATCTAAAACTGAATGTTTTAACAGGTTAACAGATCTGACTAGGAAATAAAAAATAATTCATGTGTATCATGAATTCAATATATCTAAAACTGAATGTTTTAACAGGTTAACAGATCTGACTAGGAAATAAAAAATAATTCATGTGTATCATGAATTCAATATATCTAAAACTGAATGTTTTAACAGGTTAACAGATCTGACTAGGAAATAAAAAATAATTCATGTGTATCATGAATTCAATATATCTAAAACTGAATGTTTTAACAGGTTAACAGATCTGACTAGGAAATAAAAAATAATTCATGTGTATCATGAATTCAATATATCTAAAACTGAATGTTTTAACAGGTTAACAGATCTGACTAGGAAATAAAAAATCAGAAAGGAAACCAACTCAAACATCTTGCTGTTTTCGTCTGACTTCGCTGGGTCATAGCGATGAAACGTATGTTTTAATGGCTGTCATCAGTCTAGTGCAAGCCGCATTACGCCTAAAGACATTACTACGCCAGTCCAAGTGTTTTGCACACAAAAATACAGTGTGCGATGGAAAATTGTAGTCTAAATTATTCAAAAATGAAAATAACACTGACATACAATTTTAACTGATATATTTGCCAAAATTACGGAAAAATAACTTGAAATACGAAAAATTAAATTTATTCAATAAAATCGTCGTTGGCTTCAAATACGACCTCCAGACTGTTTCTGAATCTCATGCAACACTTCTGGGTGGTCTCTTCGTTTAATTTAATGAATGCTGTTATAATCTTTGTTTTAGTTTCATCTTTGGCATTAAAGGTTGCAGTTTGAGGAGTTAGGTGGCCAAATGTAAAGAATGATGTGGTTGTAGAAATTGTCTAACAGACACGACTGGGCTCTTTTGCTTGTGTGGCATAGTGCAGAGTTTTGTTGCCAGACAGAATTTTCCAGCAGACTCTTGACCCAGGGCAGCACTACTCCCTTAAGACACTTGATGTAGAACTTCATATTGAATCTGAGGCCCGGTGGGAACATGTTTCAAAGCATAACATCAATATCACTTGTGATCACTCCAAACACATTCGTAATCACCATTATACTTGATGTAAAACTCCGTTTTGAATCTGAGTCCCTGTGGAAAGTTGCTTCGAAGCGTAACATCGACATCACTTGTGATCAATCCAAAGAGTTTCGTAATAATCATTATACTCATCCAACACTTTCCCAATCCTCTGCAATGTCACCAGATTGACACCCAAACACTCTGAAATGTTTTATTAGAGATTTCAACTCGAATACCAAGCAGTATAGCATGATGTTTTCAAATTTCTGGTAGAGGGAATTGCATTATGGAGCTCTTTTACCCAACTGATCCTACTATACTGTGCAGGCGACAAAATAAAAACAAACAACGCGTGTGCGCAAAATTAAAAATCATAAGATGGATTTAGTGTACCCATTGAACCCTGTAAATAAATTATTTTTAGACGGTAATTTTTCATTTAGCCGCGTTGCATCTATTGTGAATCCAGAATAGGTCTGGAAGAAAACTCGAAATCGGGAATTAGTGAAACATATATATTAAACGGAAAACAAATATAATAGTGCTACACGTCAGTCTGACTGCCAAGTATTAGACGGGGTGACTCAACCTAACTCAACTCCACCCCGAGTGGCATATTCTCCCGGTATTGATAATAATAATAAGAGTTCATTATGGTCCAAAGAGAGTAGGCCCCATAACAGTATCAAAGACAGAAGATCATGTCTCTTTTGATTATATTTTTTTAGTTATTTTTCTTGTTTTTCGTTCGTATATATTTCACCGCCGTCGGCCATCATTGGTCAATTTCAAGAACTGGTTATATTATGGTTGTGACAAGAAAAAAATGAGTGTACATGTTTTTTACATCTTGGTGTTTGAAATGATTTGTTTGAACATTATTTTTGATCGATACTCATATTCAAGCAGATATTTTGTTTTTAATTAAACAATATTATATATTTATATCTACTGGGCTGATTATTTATGATAAATTTTAATTACGAAAATGTGTGTCATTCGGCAGGATACGAGTCTTCGACCCACATCTACATAGGGGAAGCTACTATTTGATCTGGCAATGTCTTAGACCTCTCGACCACGAATGACCTCCAGTCTAAACGAGGTTTTAATCAAGCCTATATAATACAATTTTCGATTCATCGCAACAACCATATCTGCTCTGAAATGTATCGTAATGTGAACAAATGTAAACATGTTACGGAAATTAACGAAGATTAACGAAACTTGGTTATAAACAACCGACAATTTGAAATGATTTGTTTAAACATTATTTTTGATCGATACTCATATTTAAGTAGATATTCTGTTTTTACTTAAACAGTATTATATCTTTATTTACTGGACTGATAATTTCTCAGGTTCGTATCCTGTCGAATGACAAACATTTTCGTAATTTATCGTAAATAATCAGGCCAGTAGATATAAATATATAATACTGTTTAATTATAAACAGAATATCTACTTAAATATGAGTATCGATCAAAAATAATGTTCAAACAAATCATTTCAAATTGTCGGTTGTTTATAACCAAGTTTCGTTAATCTTTGTTAATCTTGGTGTTTGTAACCTAATAATTTTAGATTAAACGCAGTACTAGACTGGCGTCTATATGTCATCAATTCATAGTTTAACTGGCTAGATATAAGCTAACAGTTATTTTTCCTGCACAAAAGTGTACTGAAGTGTTACTTTTTTGTGAAGTAGTTTTCGCACTGAAAGTTATAATCGTGCTAGGTCAGTTGCTAATCGATTTAACGCACCCAAAATGTTGGGAACTTGGTAATTTTCCACGGTAATCCGACTCCTTAGTATTCGGCTAACTACCGACTAATATCAACTGCCTTAGTCCAACTATGTCCAAACTGTAATTAACCAATAGTTCTGCTGAACTTCAATCAGTCATTTAAGTGCCATACGTGATACACGCTTGGGCGATCATGTCTCGAAAGAGACATGACTGACTGAGCAGAAGATTATCCCGCAGTAGGTTGCCATTGCTTTCTGCGGTAGACTGGTTGCCGACCAAGGCTATAGAACCCAATCTGTCCTGCTATTTAACCCATAACTGGAAGGAAGAGACGGATTAATACCTTTCCCAAGGGTATTTGCGCGTACGTGAATACAATGGATTCAACTGGAATTCGAACTCGGCTTTCCGGTTTCTCGTTCCGAGCCTATATCCACTGTACCACAACGCACATCCTGAACTCCAATAGAACTCTAAAAAAACTCTCTAGAACTTCTAAGAACTTCTAAGAACTTCCCAAGAACTTCTCGAGTTAACTTCTTGTTAACTCTTATTAATATAGGATGGAGAGTTCATTATCTGAGGAATAAGTGTGCTTCACCATAACATACGTAAAATCAGTCTTCCTGTATGGTAGTAAATTCTCCTCACACACGAAGAAAAGACTTGGAACAAAAGCCTAGTTAAAGGAAACAAAGAAGATGGTGTTAACCCTGGAACACTAACCATCAATTAAAGTTGCACCACTACTGACCATGGGTATATCATACCCGATTTCGAAAATATCAAAAAAATATTAAATATAAATCTTTATTTGAAATATTTTACATGCAGACACTTCAAAATTTGAACTTTGTGTTAACATTAAGAAGAACTGAAAACATTATTTAGGTAAGAAAATTAGGTACTAAAAATTTAATTAAATTGTAATTAAAATGGTGTCATTTGCGCTGGCTACTATTCAACTTATATAGTGAGACTATTCTGAGAACCCTAGAAGTTATGCCAGGATTCATCATCGGATGCTATAACTTAAACAATATAAGGTACGCAGATGATACAGTGCTGATAGCAGACACAGAAAGGAAACTACAAGTCCTCCTACAGAAGGTAGCTGAAGAGAGTAACAAGAAAGGACTACAAATAAACTGCAAGAAAACCGAATGCATGGTCATCAGCAAAAAGGGCAGTCCAAAATGCCAATTACAGGTGAGGGACTCTAAAATCAAGCAGATACAGAAATTTAATTACCTAGGAAGTGTTCTAACAGAAAACGGAAAGTGCCACACTGAGATCTGAAGGCGAATTAGCATGGCGAAAGAAGCATTCCAGAAGTTAAGTAAAGTATTAAGAAACAGGACAATTTCACTAGAAACAAAAAGGAGAATACTGGATTGCTATGTGATGTTGGTTTTTCAAAATGGCAGTGATTGTTGAACAATATATTCAAAGAGGAGGGAAAAACTTGAAGATGCTGAAGTGTGGTTCTACAGAAGGATGCTGCGGATATCATGGACCGAGCATGTGAGCAATGAAGAGGTTTTGGAAAGGATGGAGACGAAAAGTAAATTAATACTGAGCATCAGGAAGAGACAGCTAAAGTTCCTGGGACATGCAATGAGAAAGTAGGGCTTGAAGAACCTGATGCTAACTGGCGAGATAGAGGGAAAAGAGACAGGGGAAAGCAGCGGATAACATATTTGAAGGACCTGATCAGGTAGATGACGGAACGAGGGTTGCGTGGAGTAACAGGAGAAAGCGTCCTAAGAGCCACCGGGGACAGGGAGATGTAGAAAGCCATGATCGCCTACGTCCTGAAAGGACATGGCACATAAAAGAAGAAGGAAGAACTATATACCCATGGTTAGTGTTCTTGGGTTAATTAGATACTCATACAAAGAACAAGAACAATTGACTAAATCAACTACTCCTCAAATCGTACTCTAATTTGACTACTTACCATATTTATAAATAGATGAGGTCCATTATCACAGGAGTTCCGCTGAGTTCTACTCAACAACATAAAAGCAACCAGGAAAGTATTTGCACCAGATACAAGATGAAATATAATTCCATTTTTCCAAAGATCATTAGATCTAAGACGACATAAACAAGTAATAGGTAGTATTTACCAAAATTTCAAGAGAACTGGAGTTTTGAATTTTTTTTCAAAAAGATTTAAAAAATAAATATGAATTTTTTGTTTTGACTTAAAAAGGATTTCGAGATATGTATCAAATTTGGGACGAGATACGGCCCACCTAACTCATGCCATTACAAAATCACGACTGGTTTGCACCACCTCTTGTTGATAACTAATGTGCTTCATATCTAACACTTTAACCCTACTATTTGCATGAAACAACTCAGACTGTGTCAGCCCTCCAGAATTCAAATTAGCTTCGCCACAAGACTAGATAAGGCACTGCGTTCGGTGTCATGGTGTTTAAAGTGTCGCACTGGTGGGTCTTCTGCTCTTGTATCCCATGGACTGACAACTGACAGCTGCTTTCGAAAATGAAACCCAATCATTTATTAACTGTGGCAAGAATTGGCTTGTTAATTTTACCCTCTTCAAAACACTATCATTTAATCATGATATACAACCATTTTTATTCTCTATCGGCATGAAAATACTGGAGTTGTTTAAATATCACAATTTTAAAATAAAGAAATTTAATTAAATCAGACTGAATGAAATAGAAAAGAACTGTATACTTTCAAGAGCCGCCTGGTGAGATCTTTTCATTATTAATATTTTATTCCACAAGAAATATACGATTCTTATTAAACAATTACAAATCAACTATTTGTCTGTGCATTGAATATTGCAGCTATATCTAGTCTGGTGCTCCGGAAAAATACCACTAAAGATGAGGGTATTAATTTGAATAATATAAATCAATAGACAATGAGCAAATGTAAGACTCTTTAAATATTTTTTTCTGGCTGAGACCGTTTCATTCTAAATGGCTCATTAAAAGTTCAATATAGTTATTATTATTAGTCAAGATCTGCATACAATAGCTGGTGTATTGAGTTCGATTCCCTTTAGTTATCCTAAGTAGTTTCGCTGAACACCGCAGATTGCTATGAAACGAATACATTAGGCTGAAAACTCGAGTCATGTTCTTGTAGATCGAGACTTTCAACTAGATGTTGTGCATAGCGTAAAACCTTTTCAGAACCATTTAAACTGTCAACTGTACACAACTGCCCCCTAAGATCAATGGGGAAAAAGGCTTTGAGCGGCTAATTTCTGAGGATCGTGGCAAAGAATATCCTGCTTTGAACATTGTTAACTGACGCTATAAAATCACAAAGAACTTCATTTGGCGACTATCAATGGTAGCAAAGACTAAGACGAATATCACATGTAACTCGAAGAAAAAATAATGACATAATCAAGATTTTGTCATTTTTCTTTAAACCTTGAAAGAACTTTACTAAAAAACAGAAACTTCAACTTTTGAGAACTTTCAACAGCAGCAACAACTAAAATGTATAGCACATGTAAGTCGAAGAGAAAATAATGACATAATCAAGATGCTGACATTTTTCTTTAAAACTTGAAAGAACTTTCCCAAAAAACAGCAACCACATCCCTTGAGGACTTTCAACAGCAGCAACAACTAAAATGGATAGCACATGTAACACGAAGAGAAAATAATGATATAATCAAGATTTTGTCATTTTACTTTAAATCTTGAAAGAACTTTCCCCAAAAACAGCAACCACATCCCTTGAGGACTTTCAACAGCAGCAACAACTAAAATGGATAGCACATGTAACACGAAGAGAAAATAATGATATAATCAAGATGTTAACATTAAACACCAAATAACAGTGTCGGAAGGAAGCCCCTATCAATACAGGCAAGATCGGTCATTTTACTATAGTTGTTTCCTTTCTCTCTGCCTTTGCAACTGTGTTCACACCTGTATTACTATCCCTCTCTTGCTCCTTTCTCTGACCCCTCTGTAAGTGGTTTGTGTTTCTCTTTACTCTCCTCTTATCTAATCTTTTACTCGTATGTAGCCGCCTTGCTTGGGGTGAAACGATTAGAAAAAAAAATTACAAAAAAAAAAAAAACAACTATTAAACTTGAGAAACCTATTTTCCTAAAAAATGTATTTTAGAAGAAAGATTTTGTAAATTTCAACCGAGAACAGTACTAACTGTTCAATCAATGAGCGACAAATATTTTCTCATTAATGTTGTCACTATTTCATTTTTGTGGCAATTTCCGTTATCCTTATTACATAATTATAGATAAATAAGATATGGAACGTTAAACAGCGAATATGTCAGATCAAAATTCAATTAATGCCCACGTTTCCCGTTATTGATTAATTGATCGTCTTACGAAACGAATGAACGCCACAGATATCTAAACTAAAAGATTTAATATAATATTCTTTGCTGGACTGAAAATCATGACCGCAAATTTCTACACTTATCCATGGTTAATTCCGTGTGACGACGAGGCAGCATTTAAAACGAACAAGCCTTTAGTTCGGTTGTAAGGATGACTTTCTATTAAAAGTCGCAAAGCCGATTAGTTGGCGATTGTTGGTCCATCGAGCAGGTCTCAGCTACAACGAGCCGAAGCTCAACGCAATGCAGAAGATTAAACATTCCACAAGGAGAGGCCAACTTTTAAACCTGTGCGTGATGTTGACATCAATGCACTTGATTTAATGTATATTAATCTTTTAAGGCATACACAAAGACGCTTACAAAAATGGATATATTATTTCAAATAAAATGACTTCTTGAATACATTCAAATTTCAAATATATATTTACACATATACATGTGTGTGTGTCTTTGTGTTTTTGTGAGTGTGTTTGTGTCTATGCATGTATGAAGTTCTTGAACTGATGGAGGTGATCGAGAAACGTATAGATGTAGACGTACACTACCGGGCATAATTATTAGGCCACCCTAGTGTCTAAAAAAATTATGTATTTCATACTATTGTTTAGTATTTATTGCCAAGTAAATGAAAATAGAATGGTTCTTTTGTTAATACTGCACAATAACATGTGCATCAAATGAAGCTATAAATAGTTAATAATTACCAATATTGCAATTTCATCAGTGAAAGAATGAAGAAAATTTAGGGTGATTCGGACGAGTTCATCTTTGCTTACTTGCCTTGTAAAATTTTGCAAAGTAATAATAAAAAAGAACCATTCTATTTTCATTTAGAATTATCCACTTGGCAATAAATGCTAAATATAGTATGAAACAAACCTTTCCTTTAAAAAAACTGGGGTGGTTTAATAATTATGACCGGTAGTGTATATAAACATACGTATTGAATACAGGACAAATAGGAAAACTTTTTAAATTGGACATATTGCGATACTTTTATTTTAGCTTCAGAACTTTTTAGAATAATGGGAATACATTAAATGTTTCGGTGTGCCTAATTTTAAGTTGTCTGTTTTGATTTGTCGACTAGATATCACGTGTTCATGTTTTGCGGCGGAAGTATGTGAGTATTTGTTTGAATTCTGGTGTGCTTTTCTTCGTCTAGTAGTATCTGTGTGTGTGTCTACGAAACATACAAAAACGTGTGTGTGTGTGCGTTTTGTTATGTGTGTAAGGTTTATGTGTTCGTGTATTGTTATCTGATGATCTCTTACTGTATAAAACTCAGTCACAATATGAGGATTATTTTTTATCGCTAGGCTTTTTATATATACGAACGCACAAAATTCGACGTTGAGGACGCTTTCTCAATAATTATAACAAATATTAACAATATCTGTCTACCTTTTTATGTACTAACGTCTCTAAATCAATATGCGGACAATCATTAAATGTAAATAATCTCAACTAGACATACACACGCTTATGAATGTACATTATAATCAGAATCTCACATAGATAAACTATAATTAAGATACACTTACATACATAAATAAATTTTTACCCCTATTTCGGTTGAACTTGGAATCTGGTAATTTTTTGAATTTCGAAGAAACACGACGTCTTTCCTTGACTTTAGAATACCATAAATTATATAACTTTGTTTAACAAGTCAAATGCAAGTGAAGCCAGATTAACCAATGAAAATCATTCACAAAATTGAAAGTAACATAAAGTTGTTCTTTTTTCTTCATATCTCATTCTCTGATGAACCTTTAATCATAGTGTAACATGTTACATTTACAGTTGCAGTTTCTTATCTATCTATCTATCTATCTATCTATCTATCTATCTATCTATCTATCTATCTATCTATCCTACACATCAAAATATATTTATATTTATATTTATATACATCCTTGTGAAAATTAATTGAAACAAAATGAGCAATGTTTCCTAGGATCTTTCACACTTTCCCTGATCACATATACGTCGTATCCTGGCGTTGTTTTTCTCTTTCCTTTATGTTTTGGACTGATGAATCCAGTTTGTTTTTTCGCTATGATGACACGACTGACTGTTGAAACGCTGACACCAACGATATCCGCAATCTTTCTGTAAGGTTGGCCAGTGTGTTCGTACAGCGTTACAACTTTAGTATGTTTCCTTGGAGTAACGTCCATCGCAGACAATGGTCGTAAGACTACTAATCGGCAGTTGAGACCATAATGTCTGGGTATTATAAAAATCTGTTGCAATCACGTATGACGCCATATTTTTAAGGTCAATCAAATTTCAGCATGCACTCCAAAAATAGATTCATTTTACTGCATACCACTGCAAATAACCTAATCCGAGGAGAAAAAAACAAAAAAACAAAAAAAAACGAGTACACTTTGTCACTTCACCAGTAGATCTAAAACTAACCGTGTGATAAAAGAAAGGAAAGTAAAGCAGTAGTTTTAATTAATTTGCACGCGGATCTCTCTCTCGCTCTGTCTGTCTGTCTGTCTGTCTGTCTGTCTCTGTCTCTCTCTGTCTCTCTCTCTCTCTCTATATATATATATATATATATATATATATCTACAATACCTACTCTAGCATATACGCATCGTTCATTCAGCAATGATATAGAACACTCTCAGCTATTAGGCGTGTATAATGATAATATACACGCTAAAAAGTCTGCCTCCTTCTATAGCTCAGAGGTAGAATCGCCGACTGAAGCCAATTCTGTCGGATTTCAATCCTGGGTAATAAGCAATCGGATATCTATCCGTACTGATGAGCTGTGATACAGCGAAAGAGATGTGTGAGTGTGTATGTGTGTGTGTGTGTGTGTGTGTGTGTGTGAATGTGTGTATGTATGTATGTATGTGTGTGTGTGTGTGTGTGTGTGTGTGTGTGTGTGTGTACTAAACGACTGATTGACAAGTGTAGAATGAAATCTTCTAGAAAGACTTTATCGGACTAAAGTAAATATTTTTAACTGATGGAATTATATATGTGTACATGTGAGGTAATTTTGTTCTGTATAAATGTCAATAAAAAATTCAGTAAAGCATTTTTTTTTACTGAAACGATACCCAAATAAACATAGAGTGAAAATACAGAAACTGAAGAGGACCAAAGCAACAGTCCAAATGCAATACGACAGAATCCAGAATGATATGAAATACATAAACAAGGTTAAAACTACATACAATTGACAAAATGAGAATGCCAACTCGAAATGGCACACATTAAGAGAAGTTCTAACAACATCAGTAATCGAGATTATTTCAAAGTAAACAAAGACAAAACGAATGGATGACAGACGGAATCCTCAACATAAAGAAAAGGAGACAAGACACAAAGCCAAGGTACAAAAAAGAATTTTGCAGAAAGAATTTAGGTAAAAATACAGAAAACGTCAACGAAAAATGTTAAGAAAGAGAAAGAATTAGTATCACGAATAAAACATACATAAAAAAATACGAGAACGGGACAAAAGACATGCTCATCAACAGGATGCATAAAATCCAAGTATGGGACGCTGAAAATAGCAAATTAATTATGCTTCAGAGTAAGTTTCAAAGAGGAAAGAGAACAAATGGCAATAAACAGAAATATCGAAGGACTTGAAATATTAACATTTGAACAGAATCAGCACTGGCCAAATTGGAGCATCTAACAATGCCTTTAGCTCTCTCAAGAATAGAATGGTCGGTGGACTGAAGTATCTATAAAAATAAGGACTAATACTAGACTGGGATTTCGGAGTGTTATTGATATTCTGAGTTCACTTTGTCGGACTCTCTGCTTCGGACGGAAAGGAAACCAGACGGGGCTCCGCCGAAAGGTGGAATCTGGTCTGGGAAAAAAGCAGACAACAATTTTTGTCCGAGCCTACGGGCTCGGCGTTCTCACTTAAATGACTTTGTACCGCATCTACCTTGAGAATCCACCAATGTGGAAAGGTTGTTGACACCTTCGAAGTGTTATTGATCTTCTCAAAAGATCAACTGCGTGCGTTAGACGTTCACTTTCTCGGATTTTCTGTCTTCGGTTGGAGAGGAACCCGGACGAGACTGTAGGCTTCGGTGGATGCACATCTGGGGGAAAACAGAATAATTTTAGTCCGAGCCTACGAGCTCGGTGTTTTCACTTAAATGACTTTGTACCGCATCTACCTTGAGAATCCACCAAAGTGGAAAGGTTGTTGATACCTTCGAAGTGTTATTGACCTTCTCAAAAGATCAACTGCGTGCGTTAGTCGTTCACTTTCTCGGATTGTCTGTCTTCGGTTGGAGAGGAACCCGGACGAGACTGTAACCTTCGGTGGATGATCGTCTGGGGGAAAACAGAAGAATTTTTGTCCGAGCCTACGAGCTCGGTGTTTCCATTTAAATGACTTTGTACCGCATCTACCTTAAGAATCCACCAATGTGGAAAGGTTGTTGATACCTTCGAAGTGTGATTGACCTTCTCAAAAGATCAACTGCGTGCGTTAGTCGTTCACTTTCTCGGATTGTCTGTCTTCGGTTGGAGAGGAACCCGGACGAGACTGTAACCTTCGGTGGATGATCGTCTGGGGGAAAACAGAAGAATTTTTGTCCGAGCCTACGAGCTCGGTGTTTCCACTTAAATGACTTTGTACCGCATCTACCTTGAGAATCCACCAATGTGGAAAGGTTGTTGATACCTTCGAAGTGTTATTGACCTTCCCAAAAGATCAACTGCGCGCGTTAGTCGTTCACTTACTCGGATTGTCTGTTTTCGGTTGGAGAGGAACCCGGACGAGACTGTACACTTCGGTGGATGCTCGTCTGGGGGAAAACAGAAGAATTTTTGTCCGAGCCTACGAGCTCGGTGTTTCCACTTAAATGACTTTGTACCGCATCTACCTTGAGAATCCACCAATGTGGAAAGGTTGTTGATACCTTCGAAGTGTTATTGACCTTCTCAAAAGATCAACTGCGTGCGTTAGTCGTTCACTTTCTCGGATTGTCTGTTTTCGGTTGGAGAGGAACCCGGACGAGACTGTACCCTTCGGTTGAGGCTCGTCTGGGGGAAAACAGAAGAATTTTTGTCCGAGCCTACGAGCTCGGTGTTTCCACTTAAATGACTTTGTACTGCATCTACCTTGAGAATCCACCAATGTGGAAAGGTTGTTGATACCTTCGAAGTGTTATTGACCTTCTCAAAAGATCAACTGCGTGCGTTAGTCGTTCACTTACTCGGATTGTCTGTTTTCGGTTGGAGAGGAACCCGGACGAGACTGTACCCTTCGGTTGAGGCTCGTCTGGGGGAAAACAGAAGAATTTTTGTCCGAGCCTACGAGCTCGGTGTTTCCACTTAAATGACTTTGTACCGCATCTACCTTGAGAATCCACCAATGTGGAAAGGTTGTTGATACCTTCGAAGTCTTATTGACCTTCTCAAAAGATCAACTGCGTGCGTTAGTCGTTCACTTACTCGGATTGTCTGTTTTCGGTTGGAGAGGAACCCGGACGAGACTGTACACTTCGGTGGATGCTCGTCTGGGGGAAAACAGGAGAATTTTTGTCCGAGCCTACGAGCTCGGTGTTTCCACTTAAATGACTTTGTACCGCATCTACCTTGAGAATCCACCAATGTGGAAAGGTTGTTGATACCTTCGAAGTGTTATTGATCTTCTCAAAAGATCAACTGCGTGCGTTAGTCGTTCACTTACTCGGATTGTCTGTTTTCGGTTGGAGAGGAACCCGGACGAGACTGTACACTTCGGTGGATGCTCGTCTGGGGGAAAACAGAAGAATTTTTGTCCGAGCCTACGAGCTCGGTGTTTCCACTTAAATGACTTTGTACCGCATCTACCTTGAGAATCCACCAATGTGGAAAGGTTGTTGATACCTTCGAAGTGTTATTGACCTTCTCAAAAGATCAACTGCGTGCGTTAGTCGTTCACTTACTCGGATTGTCTGTTTTCGGTTGGAGAGGAACCCGGACGAGACTGTACCCTTCGGTTGAGGCTCGTCTGGGGGAAAACAGAAGAATTTTTGTCCGAGCCTACGAGCTCGGTGTTTCCACTTAAATGACTTTGTACCGCATCTACCTTGAGAATCCACCAATGTGGAAAGGTTGTTGATACCTTCGAAGTGTTATTGACCTTCTCAAAAGATCAACTGCGTGCGTTAGTCGTTCACTTACTCGGATTGTCTGTTTTCGGTTGGAGAGGAACCCGGACGAGACTGTACCCTTCGGTGGATGCTCGTCTGGGGGAAAAAAGGAGAATTTTTGTCCGAGCCTACGAGCTCGGTGTTTCCACTTAAATGACTTTGTACCGCATCTACCTTGAGAATCCACTAATGTGGAAAGGTTGTTGATACCTTCGAAGTGTTATTGACCTTCTCAAAAGATCAACTGCGTGCGTTAGTCGTTCACTTACTCGGATTGTCTGTTTTCGGTTGGAGAGGAACCCGGACGAGACTGTACACTTCGGTGGATGCTCGTCTGGGGGAAAACAGAAGAATTTTTGTCCGAGCCTACGAGCTCGGTGTTTCCACTTAAATGACTTTGTACCGCATCTACCTTGAGAATCCACCAATGTGGAAAGGTTGTTGATACCTTCGAAGTGTTATTGACCTTCTCAAAAGATCAACTGCGTAAGTGTTAGTCGTTCACTTACTCGGATTGTCTGTTTTTCGGTTGAGAGGAACCCGGACGAGACTGTACACTTCGGTGGATGCTCGTCTGGGGGAAAACTGAAGAATTTTTGTCCGAGCCATGAGCTCGGTGTTTCCACTTTAAATGACTTTGTACCGCATCTACCTTGAGAATCCACCAATGTGGAAAGGTTGTTGATACCTTCGAAGTGTTATTGACCTTCTCAAAAGATCAACTGCGTGCGTTAGTCGTTCACTTTCTCGGATTGTCTGTCTTCGGTTGGAGAGAACCCGGACGAGACTGTACCCTTCGGCTGAGGTCGTCTGGGGAAACAGAAGAATTTTGTCCGAGCCTACGAGCTCGGTGTTTCCACTTAAATGACTTTGTACTTCATCTAACTTGAGAATCCACCAATGTGGAAAGGTTGTTGATACCTTCGAAGTGTTATTGACCTTCTCAAAAGATCAACTGCGTGCGTTAGTCGTTCACTTACTCGGATTGTCTGTTTTCGGTTGGAGAGGAACCCGACGACTGTACCTCTTCGGTTGAGGCTCGTCTGGGGAAAACAGAAGAATTTTTGTCCGAGCCTACGAGCTCGGTGTTTCCACTTAAATGACTTTGTACTGCATCTACCTTGAGAATCCACCAATGTGGAAAGGTTGTTGATACCTTCGAAGTGTTATTGACCTTCTCAAAAGATCAACTGCGCGCGTTAGTCGTTCACTTTCTCGGATTGTCTGTCTTCGGTTGGAGAGGAACCCGGACGAGACTGTACACTTCGGTGGATGCTCGTCTGGGGAAAACAGAAGAATTTTTGTCCGAGCCTACGTGCTCGGTGTTTCCACTTAAATGACTTTTTTTACCGCATCTACCTTGAGAATCCACCAATGTGGAAAGGTTGTTGATACCTTCGAAGTGTTATTGACCTTCCCAAAAGATCAACTGCGCGCGTTAGTCGTTCACTTTCTCGGATTGTCTGTCTTCGGTTGGAGAGGAACCCGGACGAGACTGTACTCTTCGGTGGATGCTCGTCTGGGGGAAAACAGGAGAATATTTGTCCGAGCCTACGTGCTCGGTGTTTCCACTTAAATGACTTTGTACCGCATCTACCTTGAGAATCCACCAATGTGGAAAGGTTGTTGATACCTTCGAAGTGTTATTGACCTTCCCAAAAGATCAACTGCGCGCGTTAGTCGTTCACTTACTCGGATTGTCTGTTTTCGGTTGGAGAGGTAGAACCCGGACGAGACTGTACACTTCGGTGGATGCTCGTCTGGGGGAAAACAGAAGAATTTCGTGGTCCGAGCCTACGAGCCGTGTTTCCACTTAAATGACTTTGTACCGCATCTACCTTGAGAATCCACCAATGTGGAAAGGTTGTTGATACCTTCGAAGTGTTATTGACCTTCTCAAAAGATCAACTGCGTGCGTTAGTCGTTCACTTTCTCGGATTGTCTGTTTTCGGTTGGAGAGGAACTCCGGACGAGACTGTACCCTTCGGTTGAGGCTCGTCTGGGGGAAAACAGAAGAATTTTTGTCCGAGCCTACGAGCTCGGTGTTTCCACTTAAAATGACTTTGTACTGCATCTACCTTGGAGAATCCACCAATGTGGAAAGGTTGTTGATACCTTCGAAGTGTTATTGACCTTCTCAAAAGATCAACTGCGTGCGTTAGTCGTTCACTTACCGGATTGTCTGTTTTCGGTTGGAGAGGAACCCGGACGAGACTGGCACCTTCGGTTGAGGCTCGTCTGGGTGAAAACAGAAGAATTTTTGTCCGAGCCTACGAGCTCGGTGTTTCCACTTAAATGACTTTGTACCGCATCTACCTTGAGAATCCACCAATGTGGAAAGGTTGTTGATACCTTCGAAGTCTTATTGACCTTCTCAAAGATCAACTGCGTGCGTTAGTCGTTCACTTACTCGGATTGTCTGTTTCTCGGTTGAGGAACCCGACGAGACTGTACACTTCGGTGGATGCTCGTCTGGGGGAAAACAGGAGAATTTTGTCCCTGCGCCTACGAGCTCGGTGTTTCCACTTAAATGACTTTGTACCGCATCTACCTTGAGAATCCACCAATGTGGAAAGGTTGTTGATACCTTCGAAGTGTTATTGATCTTCTCAAAAGATCAACTGCGTGCGTTAGTCGTTCACTTACTCGGATTGTCTGTTTTCGGTTGGAGAGGAACCCGACGACTACACTTCGGTGGATGCTCGTCTGGGGAAAACAGAAGAATTTTTGTCCGAGCCTACGAGCTCGGTGTTTCCACTTAAATGACTTTGTACCGCATCTACCTTGAGAATCCACCAATGTGGAAAGGTTGTTGATACCTTCGAAGTGTTATTGACCTTCTCTAAAAAGATCAACTGCGTGCGTTAGTCGTTCACTTATTCGGATTGTCTGTTTTCGGTTGGAGAGGAACCCGGACGAGACTGTACACTTCGGTGGATGCTCGTCTGGGGGAAAACAGAAGAATTTTTGTCCGAGCCTACGAGCTCGGTGTGTGTTTCCACTTAAATGACTTTGTACCGCATCTACCTTGAGAATCCACCAATGTGGGAAAGGTTGTTGATACCTTCGAAGTGTTATTGACCTTCTCAAAAGATCAACTGCGTGCGTTAGTCGTTCACTTACTCGGATTGTCTGTTTTCGGTTGGAGAGGAACCCGGACGAGACTGTACCCTTCGGTGGATGCTCGTCTGGGGGGAAAAAGGAGAATTTTTGTCCGAGCCTACGAGCTCGGTGTTTCCACTTAAATGACTTTGTACCGCATCTACCTTGAGAATCCACCAATGTGGAAAGGTTGTTGATACTGGAAGTAAGTTATTGACCTTCTCAAAAGATCAACTGCGTGCGTTAGTCGTTCATTTCCCTTATTTTCCGGATTGTCTGTTTTCGGTTGGAGAGGAACCCGGACGAGACTGTACACTTCGGTGGATGCTCGTCTGGGGGAAAACAGAAGAATTTTTGTCCGAGCCTACGTGCTCGGTGTTTCCACTTAAATGACTTTGTACCGCATCTACCTTGAGAATCCACCAATGTGGAAAGGTTGTTGATACCTTCGAAGTGTTATTGACCTTCTCAAAAGATCAACTGCGTGCGTTAGTCGTTCACTTTCTCGGATTGTCTGTCTTCGGTTGGAGAGGAACCCGGACGAGACTGTACCCTTCGGTTGAGGCTCGTCTGGGGGAAAACAGAAAAAGAATTGTCCGAGCCTACGAGCTCGGTGTTTCCACTTAAATGACTTTGTACTTCATCTAACTTGAGAATCCACCAATGTGGAAAGGTTGTTGATACCTTCGAAGTGTTATTGACCTTCTCAAAAGATCAACTGCGTGCGTTAGTCGTTCACTTACTCGGATTGTCTGTTTTCGGTTGAGTGAGGAACCCGACGAGACTGTACCCTTCGGTTGGAGGCTCGTCTGGGGGAAAACAGAAGAATTTTTGTCCGAGCCTACGAGCTCGGTGTTTCCACTTAAATGACTTTGTACTGCATCTACCTTGAGAATCCACCAATGTGGAAAGGTTGTTGATACCTTCGAAGTGTTATTGACCTTCTCAAAAGATCAACTGCGTGCGTTAGTCGTTCACTTACTCGGATTGTCTGTTTTCGGTTGAGAGGGAACCCGGACGAGACCGTGCCCTCTTCTGGCTGAGGCTCGTCTGGGGGAAAACAGAAGAATTTTTGTCCGAGCCTACGAGTTCGGTCTTTCCACTTAAATGATCACTGCATCTACCTTGAGAATCCACTCAATGTGGAAAGGTTGTTGATACTTCGAAGTGTTATTGACCTTCTCAAAAGATCAACTGCGTGCGTTAGTCGTTCACTTACTCGGATTGTCTGTTTTCTGTTGGAGAGAACCCGGACGAGACTGTACCCTTCGGTTGAGGCTCGTCTGGGGGAAAACAGAAGAATTTTTGTCCGAGCCTACGAGCTCGGTGTTTCCACTTAAATGACTTTGTACTGCATCTACTTCCGAGAATCCACCAATGTGGAAAGGTTGTTGATACCTTCGAAGTGTTATTGACCTTCTCAAAAGATCAACTGCGTGCGTTAGTCGTTCACTTACTCGGATTGTCTGTTTTCGGTTGGAGAGAACCCGACGAGACTGTACCCTCTGCTGAGGCTCGTCTGGGGGAAAACAGAAGAATTTTGTCCGAGCCTACGAGCTCGGTGTTTCCACTTAAATGACTTTGTACTGCATCTACCTTGAGAATCCACCAATGTGGAAAGGTTGTTGATACCTTCGAAGTGTTATTGACCTTTCAAAAAGATCAACTGCGTGCGTTAGTCGTTCACTTACTCGGATTGTCTGTTTTCGGTTGGAGAGAACCCGGACGAGACTGTACCCTTCGGTTGAGGCTCGTCTGGGAAACAGAAGAATTTTTGTCCGAGCCTACGAGCTCGGTGTTTCCACTTAAATGACTTTGTACCGCATCTGCCTTGAGAATCCACCAATGTGGAAAGGTTGTTGATACCTTCGAAGTGTTATTGACCTTCTCAAAAGATCAACTGCGTGCGTTAGTCGTTTCTACTTTCTCGGATTGTCTTGTCTTCGGTTGGAGAGGGAACCCGGACGAGACTGTACCCTTCGGTTGAGGCTCGTCTGGGGAAAACAGAAGAATTTTTGTCCGAGCCTACGAGCTCGGTCTTTCCACTTAAATGACTTTGTACCGCATCTACCTTGAGAATCCACCAATGTGGAAAGGTTGTTGATACCTTCGAAGTGTTATTGACCTTCTCAAAAAGATCAACTGCGTGCGTTAGTCGTTCACTTACTCGGATTGTCTGTTTTCGGTTGGAGAGGAACCCGACGAGACTGTACTCCGGTTGAGGCTCGTCTGGGGGAAAACAGAAGAATTTTTGTCCGAGCCTACGAGCCGGTGTGTGTTTCCACTTAAATGACTTTGTACTGCATCTACCTTGAGAATCCACCAATGTGGAAAAGGTTGTTGATACCTTCGAAGTGTCATTATTGACCTTCTCAAAAGATCAACTTGCGTGCGTTAGTCGTTCACTTACTCGGATTGTCTGTTTTCGGTTGGAGAGGAACCCGGACGAGACTGTACCCTTCGGTTGAGTCTCGTCTGGGGAAAACAGAAGAATTTTGTCCGAGCCTACGAGCTCGGTCTTTCCACTTAAATGACTTTGTACCGCATCTACCTGAGAATCCACCAATGTGGAAAGGTTGTTGATACCTTCGAAGTGTTATTGACCTTTCCAAAAGGATCAACTGCGTGCGTTAGTCGTTCACTTACTCGGATTGTCTGTTTTCGGTTGGAGCAGAGGAACCCGACGAGACTGTACCCTTCAGTTGAGGCTCGTCTGGGGGAAAAACAGAAGAATTTTTGTCCGAGCCTACGAGCTGGTGTTTCCACTTAAATGACTTTGTACCGTATCTACCTTGAGAATCCACCAATGTGGAAAGGTTGTTGATACCTTTCGAAGGTTATTGACCTTCTCAAAAGATCAAATGCGTTAGTCGTTCACTTACTCGGATTGTCTGTTTTCGGTTGGAGAGGAACCCGGACGAGACTGTACCCTTCGGTTGAGGCTCGTCTGGGGGAAAACAGAAGAATTTTTGTCCGAGCCTACGAGCTCGGTGTTTCCATTTAATGACTTTGTACCGCATCTACCTTGAGAATCCACCAATGTGGAAAGGTTGATACCTTCGAAGTGTTATTGACCTTTCCTGCAAAGATCAACTGCGTGCGTTAGTCGTTCACTTACTCGGATTGTCTGTTTTCGGTTGGAGAGGAACCCGGACGAGACTGTACCCTTCGGTTGAGGCTCGTCTGGGGGAAAACAGAAGAATATCTGTCCGAGCCTACGAGCTCGGTGTTTCCCACTAAATGACTTTGTACCGCATCTACCTTGAGAATCCACCAATGTGAAAAAGTTTGTTGATACCTTCGAAGTGTTATTGACTTTTCAAAAAAGATCAACTGCGTGCGTTAGTCGTTCACTTACTCGGATTGTCTGTTTTCGGTTGGAGAGGAACCCGGACGAGACTGTACCCTTCGGTTGAGGCTCGTCTGTGGGAAAACAGAAGAATTTTTGTCCGAGCCTACGAGCTCAGTGTTTCCACTTAAATGACTTTGTACCGCATCTACCTTGAGAATCCACCAATGCGGAAAGGTTGTTGATACCTTCGAAGTGTTATTGACCTCTCAAAAGATCAACTGCGCGCGTTAGTCGTTCACTTTCTCGGATTGTCTGTCTTCGGTTGGAGAGGAACCTTGGACGAGACTGTACCCTTCGGTGGAGGCTCGTCTGGGGAAAACAGGAGAATTTTTGTCCGAGCCTACGAGCTCGTCTTTCCACTTAAATGACTTTGTACCGCATCTGCCTTGAGAATCCACCAATGTGGAAAGGTTGTTGATACCTTCGAAGGGAAGACGTTGACCTTCTCAAAAGATCAACTGCGCGCGTTAGTCGTTCACTTTCTCGGATTGTCTGTCTTCGGTTAAAGGAACCCGGACGAGACTGTACCTTTCGGTGGATGCTCGTCTGGGGAAAACAGGAGAATTTTTGTCCGAGCCTACGAGCTCGGTGTTTCCACTTAAATGACTTCTTTGTACCGCATCTGCCTTGAGAATCCACCAATGTGGAAAGGTTGTTGATACCTTCGAAGTGTTATTGACCTTCTCAAAAGATCAACTGCGTTAGTCGTTCACTTTCTCGGATTGTCTTCGGTTGAGAGGAACCCGACGAGACTGTACCCTTCGGTGGATGCTCGTCTGGGGAAAACAGAAGAATTTTTGTCCGGAGCCTACGAGCTCGGTGTTTCCACTTAAATGACTTTGTACCGCATCTACCTTGAGAATCCACCAATGCGGAAGCGTTGTTGATACCTTCGAAGCGTTATTGACCTTCTCAAAGATCAACTGCGTGCGTTAGTCGTTCACTCTTCTCGGATTGCTGGTCTTCGGTTGGAGAGGAACCCGACGAGAGTCTGTAGCCTTCGGTGGATGCTCGTCTGGGAAAACAGAAGAATTTTGTCCGGAGCCTACGAGCTCTGTCTTTCCACTTAAATGACCTTGTACCGCATCTGGCCTTGAGAATCCACTAATGTGGAAAGGTTGTTGATACCTTTCGAAGTGTGATTGACCTTCTCAAAAGATCAACTACTGCGCGCGTTAGTCGTTCACTTTCTCGGATTGTCTGTCTTCGGTTGGAGAGGAACCCGGACGAGACTGTACCCTTCGGTGGATGCTCGTCTGGGGGAAAACAGAAGAATTTTGTCCGAGCCTACGAGCTCGGTGTTTCCACTTAAATGACTTTGTACCGCATCTACCTTGAGAATCCACCAATGTGGAAAGGTTGTTGATACTCAAAGTGTTATTGACCTTCAAAGATCAACTGCGCGCGTTGGCCGTTCACTTTCGGATTGTCTGTCTTCGGTTGGAGGAGGAACCCGACGAGACTGTACCCTTCGGTGGATGCCTTCGTCTGGGGGAAAACAGAAAGAATTTTTGTCCGAGCCTACGAGCTCGGTGTTTCCACTTAAATGACTTTGTACCGCATCTACCTTGAGAATCCACCAATGTGGAAAGGTTGTTGGGATACCTTCGAAGTGTGATTGACCTTCTCAAAAGATCAACTGCGCGCGTTAGTCGTTCACTTTCTCGGATTGTCTGTCTTCGGTTGGAGAGGAACCCGGACGATACTGTACCCTTCGGTGGATGCTCGTCTGGGGGAAAACAGAAGAATTTTTGTCCGAGCCTACGAGCTCGGTGTTTCCACTTAAATGACTTTGTACCGCATCTACCTTTGAGAATCCACCAATGTGGAAAGGTTGTTGATACCTTCGAAGTGTGATTGACCTTCTCAAAAGATCAACTGCGCGCGTTAGTCGTTCACTTTCTCGGATTGTCTGTCTTCGGTTGGAGAGGAACCCGGACGATAGCTCGTACCCTTCGGTGGATGCTCGTCTGGGGAAAACAGAAGAATTTTGTCCGAGCCTACGAGCTCGGTGGCTTCACTTAAATGACTTTGTACCGCATCTACCTTGAGAATCCACCAATGTGGAAAGGTTGTTGATACCTTCGAAGTGTTATTGACCTTCTCAAAAGATCAACTGCGCGCGTTAGTCGTTCACTTTCTCGGATTGTCTGTCTTCGGTTGGAGAGGAACCCGGACGAGACTGTACCATTCGGTGGATGCTCGTCTGGGGGAAAACAGAAGAATTTTGTCCGAGCCTACGAGCTCGGTGTTTCCACTTAAATGACTTTGTACCGCATCTACCTTAAGAATCCACCAATGTGGAAAGGTTGTTGATACCTTCGAAGTGTGCAGATTGACCTTCTCAAAAGATCAATTGCGCGCGTTAGTCGTTCACTTTCTCGGATTGTCTGTCTTCGGCTGGAGAGGAACCTGACGAGACTGTACCCTTCGGTGGATGCTCGTCTGGGGGAAAACAGAAGAATTTTTGTCCGAGCCTACGAGCTCGGTGTTTCCACTTAAATGACTTTGTACCGCATCTACCTTGAGAATCCACCAATGTGGAAAGGTTGTTGATACCTTCGAAGTGTGATTGACCTTCTCAAAAGATCAACTGCGCGTGTTAGTCGTTCACTTTCGTGGGATTGTCTGTCTTCGGTTGGAGAGGAACCCGGACGAGACTGTACCCTTCGGTGGATGCTCGTCTGGGGGAAAACAGAAGAATTTTTGTCCGAGGCTACGAGCTCGGTGTTTCCACTTAAATGACTTGTACCGCATCTACCTTGAGAATCCACCAATGTGGAAAGGCTGCTGATACCTCTTCGAAGTGTGATTTCTTCGGACTTTCTCAAAAGATCAACTGCGCGCGTTAGTCGTTCACTTTCTCGGATTGTCTGTCTTCGGTTGGAGAGGAAACCGGACGATACCGTACTCCCTTCGGTGGATGCTCGTCTGGGGGAAAACAGAAGAATTTTGTCCGAGCTCTACGAGCTCGGTGTTTCCACTTAAATGACTTTGTACCCGCATCTACTCAGAATCCACCAATGTGGAAAGGTTGTTGATACCTTCGAAGTATGATTGACCTTCTCAAAGATCAACTGCGCGCGTTATTCGTTCACTTTCTCGGATTGTCTGTCTTCGGTTGGAGAGGAACCCGGACGAGACTGTACCCTTCGGTGGATGCTCGTCTGGGGGAAACAGAAGAATTTTTGTCCGAGCCTACGAGCTCGGTGTTTCCACTTAAATGACTTTGTACCGCATCTACCTTGAGAATCCACCAATGTGGAAAGGTTGTTGATGCCTTCGAAGTGTTATTGACCTTCTCAAAAGATCAACTGCGCGCGTTAGTCGTTCACTTTCTCGGATTGTCTGTCTTCGGTTGAGAGGAACCCGGACGAGACTGTACCATTCGGTGGATGCTCGTCTGGGGAAAACAGAAGAATTTCTTGTCCGAGCCTACGTGAGCTCGGTGTTTCCACTTAAATGACTTTGTACCGCATCTACCTTAAGAATCCACCAATGCGGGAAAGGTTGTTGATACCTTCGAAGTGCGATTGACCTTCTCAAAAGATCAACTGCGCGTTAGTCGTTCACTCTCTCGGATTGTCTGTCTTCGGTTGGAGAGGAACCCGGACGAGACTGTTCCCTTCGGTGGATGCTCGTCTGGGGGAAAACAGAAGAATTTTTGTCCGAGCCTACGAGCTCGGTGTTTCCACTTAAATGACTTTGTACCGCATCTACCTTGAGAATCCACCAATGTGGAAAGGTTGTTGATACCTTCGAAGTGTGATTGACCTTCTCAAAAGATCAACTGCGCGCGTTAGTCGTTCACTTTCTCGGATTGTCTGTCTTCGGTTGGAGAGGAACCCGGACGAGACCTGTACTCCCTTCGGTGGATGCTCGTCTGGGGGAAAACAGAAGAATTTTGTCCGAGGCTACGAGCTCGGTGTTTCCACTTAAATGACTTTGTACCGCATCTACCTGAGAATCCACCACGTGGAAAGGTTGTTGATACCTTCGAAGTGTTATTGACCTTCTCAAAAGATCAACTGCGCGCGTTAGTCGTTCACTTTCTCGGATTGTCTGTCTTCGGTTGGAGAGGAAACCGGACGATACTGTACCCTTCGGTGGATGCTCGGGTTCGGGGGAAACAGAAGAATTTTTGTCCGAGCCTGGCTTGCTCGGAAGGTTTCCACTTAAAATGACTTTTTGTACCGCATCTACCTTGAGACCCACCAATGTGGAAAGGTTGTTGATACCTTCGAAGTATGATTGACCTTCTCAAAAGATCAACTGCGCGCGTTATTCGTTCACTTTCTCGGATTGTCTGTCTTCGGTTGGAGAGGAACCCGACGAGACTGTACTTCGGTGGATGCTCGTCTGGGGAAAACAGAATACTTTTTGTCCGAGCCTACGAGCTCGGTGTTTCCACTTAAATGACTTTGTACCGCATCTACCTTGAGAATCCACCAATGTGGAAAGGTTGTTGATACCTTCGAAGTGTTATTGACCTTCTCAAAAGATCAACTGCGCGCGTTAGTCGTTCACTTTCAGGGATTGTCTGTCTTCGTCATTGGAGAGGAACCCGACGAGATCAGCCCCTTCGGTGGATGCTCGTCTGGGGGAAAACAGAAGAATTTCTTGTCCGAGCCTACGAGCTCGGTGTTTCCACTTAAATGACTTTGTACCGCATCTACCTTGAGAATCCACCAATGGAAAGGTTGTTGATACCTTCGAAGTGTGATTGACCTTCTCAAAAAGATCAACTGCGCGCGTTAGTCGTTCACTTTCTCGGATTGTCTGTCTTCGGTTGGAGAGGAACCCGGACGAGACTGTGTTCCCTTCGGTGGATGCTCGTCTGGGGAAAACAGAAGAATTTTTGTCCGAGGCTACGAGCTCGGTGTTTCCACTTAAATGACTTTGTACCGCATCTACCTTGAGAATCCACCAATGTGGAAAGGTTGTTGATACCTTTCGAAGTGTGATTGACCTTCTCAAAAGATCAACTGCGCGCGTTAGTCGTTCACTTTTTCGGATTGTCTGTCTTCGGTTGGAGAGGAACCCGGACGAGACTGTACCCCTTCGGTGGATGCTCGTCTGGGGGAAAACAGAAGAATTTTTGTCCGAGCCTACGAGCTCGGAAAGTTTCCACTCCAAATGACTTTGTACCGCATCCCTTGAGAATCCACCAATGTGGAAAGGTTGTTGGATAAATTCTGAAGCATGATTGACCTTCTCAAAAAAGATCAACTGCGCGCGTTATTCGTTCACTTTCTCGGATTTGTCTGTCTTCGGTTGGAGAGGAACCCGGACGAGACTGTACCTCTCGGTGGATGCTCGTCTGGGGGAAAACAGAAGAAGTTTTGTCCGAGCCTACGAGCTCGGTGTTTCCACCTTAAAATGACTTTGTACCGCATCTACCTTGAGAATCCACCAATGTGGAAAGGTTGTTGATACCTTCGAAGTGTTATTGACCTTCTCAAAAGATCAACTGCGCGCGTCGTCGTTCACTTTCTCGGATTGTCTGTCTTCGGTTGGAGAGGAACCCGGACGAGATCAAAATTCGCGGATGCTCGTCTGGGGGAAAACAGAAGAATTTTTGTCCCCGCCTACGAGCTCGGTGTTTCCACTTAAATGACTTTGTACCGCATCTACCTTGAGAATCCACCAATTTGGAAAGGTTGTTGATACCTTCGAAGTGTGATTGACCTTCTCAAAAGATCAACTGCGCGCGTTAGTCGTTCACTTTCTCGGATTGTCTGTCTTCGGTTGGAGAGGAACCCGGACGAGACTGTACCCTTCGGTGGATGCTCGTCTGGGGGAAAACAGAAGAATTTTTGTCCGAGCCTACGAGCTCGGTGTTTCCACTTAAATGACTTTGTACCCCCGCATCTACCTTGAGAATCCACCAATGTGGAAATAGTTGTTGTTACCTTCGAAGTGTTATTGACCTCTCAAAAGATCAACCAGGCGCGTTAGTCGTTCACTTTCTCGGATTGTCTGTTTTCGGTTGGAGAGAACCCGAATGAGACTGTACACTTCGGTGGATGCTCGTCTGTGGGAAAACAGAAGAATTTTTGTCCGAGCCTAGGAGCTCGGTGTTTCCACTTAAATGACTTTGTACCGCATCTGCCTTGAGAATCCACCAATGTGGAAAGGTTGTTGATACCTTCGAAGTGTTATTGACCTTCTCAAAACATCAACTGCGTGCGTTAGTCGTTCACTTACTCGGATTGTCTGTTTTCGGTTGGAGAGGAACCCTGACGAGACTGTACCCTTCGGTGGATGCTAGTCTGGGGGAAAACAGAAGAATTTTTGTCCGAGCCTACGAGCTCGGTGTTTCCACTTAAATGACTTTGTACCGCATCTGCCTTGAGAATCCACCAATGTGGAAAGGTTGTTGATACCTTCGAAGTGTTATTGACCTTCTCAAAAGATCAACTGCGTGCGTTAGTCGTTCACTTTCTCGGATTGTCTGTCTTCGGTTGGAGAGGAACCCTGACGAGACTGTACCCTTCGGTGGATGCTCGTCTGGGGGAAAACAGAAGAATTTTTGTCCGAGCCTACGAGCTCGGTGTTTCCACTTAAATGACTTTGTACCGCATCTGCCTTGAGAATCCACCAATGTGGAAAGGTTGTTGATACCTTCGAAGTGTTATTGACCTTCTCAAAAGATCAACTGCGTGCGTTAGTCGTTCAATTTCTCGGATTGTCTGTCTTCGGTTGGAGAGGAACCCGGACGAGACTGTACCCTTCGGTGGATGCTCGTCTGGGGGAAAACAGGAGAATTTTTGTCCGAGCCTACGAGCTCGGTGTTTCCACTTAAATGACTTTGTACCGCATCTGCCTTGAGAATCTACACATGTGGAAAGGTTGTTGATACCTTCGAAGTGTTATTGACCTTCTCAAAAGATCAACTGCGTGCGTTAGTCGTTCACTTACTCGGATTGTCTGTTTTCGGTTGGAGAGGAACCTGGACGAGACTGTACCCTTCGGTGGATGCTCGTCTGGGGGAAAACAGGAGAATTTTTGTCCGAGCCTACGAGCTCGGTGTTTCCACTTAAATGACTTTGTACCGCATCTGCCTTGAGAATCCACCAATGTGGAAAGGTTGTTGATACCTTCGAAGTGTTATTGACCTTCTCAAAAGATCAACTGCGTGCGTTAGTCGTTCACTTTCTCGGATTGTCTGTCTTCGGTTGGAGAGGAACCCGGACGAGACTGTACCCTTCGGTTGAGGCTCGTCTGGGGGAAAACAGGAGAATTTTTGTCCGAGCCTACGAGCTCGGTGTTTCCACTTAAATGACTTTGTACCGCATCTGCCTTGAGAATCCACCAATGTGGAAAGGTTGTTGATACCTTCGAAGTGTTATTGACCTTCTCAAAAGATCAACTGCGTGCGTTAGTCGTTCACTTTCTCGGATTGTCTGTATTCGGTTGGAGAGAACCCGGACGAGACTGCACCGTTGGAGCCCGTCTGGGGGAAAACAGGAGAATTTTTGTCCGAGCCTACGAGCTCGGTCTTTCCACTCCTAAATGACTTTGTACCGCATTCGCCTTGAGAATCCACCAATGTGGAAAGGTTGTTGATACCTTCGAAGTGTTATTGACCTTCTCAAAAGATCAACTGCGCGCGTTAGTCGTTCACTTCTTCGGATTGTCTGTTTTCTAAGTATTGGAGAGGAACCCGGACGAGACTGTACCCTTCGGTGGATGCTCGTCTGGGGAAAACAGAGAATTTTTGTCCGAGCCTACGAGCTCGGTGTTTCCACTCAAATGACCTTGTACCGCATCTACCTTGAGAATCCACCAATGTGGAAAGGTTGTTGATACCTTCGAAGTGTGATTGACCTTCTCAAAAGATCAACTGCGCGCGTTAGTCGTTCACTTTCTCGGAATATTCGTCTTCGGTTGGAGAGAACCCGGACGAGACTGTAACTCTTCGGTTGAGGCTCGTCTGGGAAAACAGGAGTATTTTTGTCCGGAGCCTACGAGTCGGTCTTTCCACTTAAATGACTTTGTACCGCATCTGCCTTGAGAATCCACCAATGTGGAAAGGTTGTTGATACCTTTCGGAAGGATTGACCTTCTCAAAAGATCAACTGCGCGCGTTAGTCGTTCACTTTCTCGGATTGTCTGTTTTCGGTTGGAGGAGGTGAACCCGATCGAGACTGTACCCTTCGGTGGATGCCTGTCTGGGGAAAACAGGAGAATTTTGGTCCGAGCCTACGGTACTGGTGTTTCCACTCAAATGACCTTGTACCGCATCTACCTTGAGAATCCACCAATGTGGAAAGGTTGTTGATACCTCCGAAGTGTTATTGACCTTCTCAAAAAGATCAACTGCGCGCGTTAGTCGTTCACTCTCTCTGGAATATCTGTCTTCGGTTGGAGAGGAACCCGGACGAGACTGTACCCTTCGGTGGATGCTCGTCTGGGGAAAACAGAAGAATTTTTTGTCCGAGCCTACGAGCTCGGTGTTTCCACTTAAATGACTTTGTACCGCATCTACCTTGAGAATCCACCACCGGAAAGGTTGTTGATACCGGGAAGGCATGATTGACCTTCTCAAAAGATCAACTGCGCGCGTTATTCGTTCACTTTCTCGGATTGTCTGTCTTCGGTTGGAGAGGAACCCGGACGAGACTGTACCCTTCGGTGGATGCTCGTCTGGGGGAAAACAGAAGAATTTTTGTCCGAGCCTACGAGCTCGGTGTTTCCACTTAAATGACTTTGTACCGCATCTACCTTGAGAATCCACCAATGTGGAAAGGTTGTTGATACCTTCGAAGTGTTATTGACCTTCTCAAAAGATCAACTGCGCGCGTTCGTCGTTCACTTTCTCGGATTGTCTGTCTTCGGTTGGAGAGGAACCCGGACGAGACTGTACCCTTCGGTGGATGCTCGTCTGGGGGAAAACAGAAGAATTTTTGTCCCCGCCTACGAGCTCGGTGTTTCCACTTAAATGACTTTGTACCGCATCTACCTTGAGAATCCACCAATTTGGAAAGGTTGTTGATACCTTCGAAGTGTGATTGACCTTCTCAAAAGATCAACTGCGCGCGTTAGTCGTTCACTTTCTCGGATTGTCTGTCTTCGGTTGGAGAGGAACCCGGACGAGACTGTACCCTTCGGTGGATGCTCGTCTGGGGGAAAACAGAAGAATTTTTGTCCGAGCCTACGAGCTCGGTGTTTCCACTTAAATGACTTTGTACCGCATCTACCTTGAGAATCCACCAATGTGGAAAGGTTGTTGTTACCTTCGAAGTGTTATTGACCTTCTCAAAAGATCAACTGCGCGCGTTAGTCGTTCACTTTCTCGGATTGTCTGTTTTCGGTTGGAGAGGAACCCGGACGAGACTGTACACTTCGGTGGATGCTCGTCTGTGGGAAAACAGAAGAATTTTTGTCCGAGCCTAGGAGCTCGGTGTTTCCACTTAAATGACTTTGTACCGCATCTGCCTTGAGAATCCACCAATGTGGAAAGGTTGTTGATACCTTCGAAGTGTTATTGACCTTCTCAAAACATCAACTGCGTGCGTTAGTCGTTCACTTACTCGGATTGTCTGTTTTCGGTTGGAGAGGAACCCTGACGAGACTGTACCCTTCGGTGGATGCTAGTCTGGGGGAAAACAGAAGAATTTTTGTCCGAGCCTACGAGCTCGGTGTTTCCACTTAAATGACTTTGTACCGCATCTGCCTTGAGAATCCACCAATGTGGAAAGGTTGTTGATACCTTCGAAGTGTTATTGACCTTCTCAAAAGATCAACTGCGTGCGTTAGTCGTTCACTTTCTCGGATTGTCTGTCTTCGGTTGGAGAGGAACCCTGACGAGACTGTACCCTTCGGTGGATGCTCGTCTGGGGGAAAACAGAAGAATTTTTGTCCGAGCCTACGAGCTCGGTGTTTCCACTTAAATGACTTTGTACCGCATCTGCCTTGAGAATCCACCAATGTGGAAAGGTTGTTGATACCTTCGAAGTGTTATTGACCTTCTCAAAAGATCAACTGCGTGCGTTAGTCGTTCAATTTCTCGGATTGTCTGTCTTCGGTTGGAGAGGAACCCGGACGAGACTGTACCCTTCGGTGGATGCTCGTCTGGGGGAAAACAGGAGAATTTTTGTCCGAGCCTACGAGCTCGGTGTTTCCACTTAAATGACTTTGTACCGCATCTGCCTTGAGAATCTACACATGTGGAAAGGTTGTTGATACCTTCGAAGTGTTATTGACCTTCTCAAAAGATCAACTGCGTGCGTTAGTCGTTCACTTACTCGGATTGTCTGTTTTCGGTTGGAGAGGAACCTGGACGAGACTGTACCCTTCGGTGGATGCTCGTCTGGGGGAAAACAGGAGAATTTTTGTCCGAGCCTACGAGCTCGGTGTTTCCACTTAAATGACTTTGTACCGCATCTGCCTTGAGAATCCACCAATGTGGAAAGGTTGTTGATACCTTCGAAGTGTTATTGACCTTCTCAAAAGATCAACTGCGTGCGTTAGTCGTTCACTTTCTCGGATTGTCTGTCTTCGGTTGGAGAGGAACCCGGACGAGACTGTACCCTTCGGTTGAGGCTCGTCTGGGGGAAAACAGGAGAATTTTTGTCCGAGCCTACGAGCTCGGTGTTTCCACTTAAATGACTTTGTACCGCATCTGCCTTGAGAATCCACCAATGTGGAAAGGTTGTTGATACCTTCGAAGTGTTATTGACCTTCTCAAAAGATCAACTGCGTGCGTTAGTCGTTCACTTTCTCGGATTGTCTGTATTCGGTTGGAGAGGAACCCGGACGAGACTGTACCCTTCGGTTGAGGCTCGTCTGGGGGAAAACAGGAGAATTTTTGTCCGAGCCTACGAGCTCGGTCTTTCCACTTAAATGACTTTGTACCGCATCTGCCTTGAGAATCCACCAATGTGGAAAGGTTGTTGATACCTTCGAAGTGTTATTGACCTTCTCAAAAGATCAACTGCGCGCGTTAGTCGTTCACTTTCTCGGATTGTCTGTTTTCGGTTGGAGAGGAACCCGGACGAGACTGTACCCTTCGGTGGATGCTCGTCTGGGGGAAAACAGGAGAATTTTTGTCCGAGCCTACGAGCTCGGTTTTTCCACTCAAATGACCTTGTACCGCATCTACCTTGAGAATCCACCAATGTGGAAAGGTTGTTGATACCTTCGAAGTGTGATTGACCTTCTCAAAAGATCAACTGCGCGCGTTAGTCGTTCACTTTCTCGGAATATCTGTCTTCGGTTGGAGAGGAACCCGGACGAGACTGTACCCTTCGGTTGAGGCTCGTCTGGGGGAAAACAGGAGAATTTTTGTCCGAGCCTACGAGCTCGGTCTTTCCACTTAAATGACTTTGTACCGCATCTGCCTTGAGAATCCACCAATGTGGAAAGGTTGTTGATACCTTCGAAGTGTTATTGACCTTCTCAAAAGATCAACTGCGCGCGTTAGTCGTTCACTTTCTCGGATTGTCTGTTTTCGGTTGGAGAGGAACCCGGACGAGACTGTACCCTTCGGTGGATGCTCGTCTGGGGGAAAACAGGAGAATTTTTGTCCGAGCCTACGAGCTCGGTGTTTCCACTCAAATGACCTTGTACCGCATCTACCTTGAGAATCCACCAATGTGGAAAGGTTGTTGATACCTTCGAAGTGTGATTGACCTTCTCAAAAGATCAACTGCGCGCGTTAGTCGTTCACTTTCTCGGAATATCTGTCTTCGGTTGGAGAGGAACCCGGACGAGACTGTACCCTTCGGTGGATGCTCGTCTGGGGGAAAACAGAAGAATTTTTGTCCGAGCCTACGAGCTCGGTGTTTCCACTTAAATGACTTTGTACCGCATCTACCTTGAGAATCCACCAATGTGGAAAGGTTGTTGATACCTTCGAAGTGTTATTGACCTTCTCAAAAGATCAACTGCGCGCGTTAGTCGTTCACTTTCTCGGAATATCTGTCTTCGGTTGGAGAGGAACCCGGACGAGACTGTACCCTTCGGTGGATGCTCGTCTGGGGGAAAACAGAAGAATTTTTGTCCGAGCCTACGAGCTCGGTGTTTCCACTTAAATGACTTTGTACCGCATCTACCTTGAGAATCCACCAATGTGGAAAGGTTGTTGATACCTTCGAAGTGTTATTGACCTTCTCAAAAGATCAACTGCGCGCGTTAGTCGTTCACTTTCTCGGATTGTCTGTCTTCGGTTGGAGAGGAACCCGGACGAGACTGTACCCTTCGGTGGAGGCTCGTCTGGGTGAAAACAGAAGAATTTTTGTCCGAGCCTACGAGCTCGGTGTTTCCACTTAAATGACCTTGTGTCGCATCTACTTCGGGCATTCGCCTATGTGGGGTGGTAGTTGATACCTTCGGTTGACGAATAGTATTGGATTGTGCTCTTTTCGAATGTAATAACTTAACTTCTGCTTTAATTTGTTTTTCTTTCTTCTGATGTTTATTTTATTTGTATTCGTATCCATTAGCACGGATATTGTGCTGTAAATATTCAGCACACATCTTTTAGGTATCGTCCTGCTAACTCAGCAATACAACACATGATTACAGACATAATGAATGAAATATGCAACAGTAATGACATAGCGAAAGACCTGAGAAATCAGTTTTCATAACACTAGGAAGCAAACAGTCAGCCTAATGAGCTATAAAACAAAACTTACCACCTAAAATCTGATGAATAGAGCGCTCAGAAATAGGACAAGAATATGTGTGTTCGTAAAAGACACTGAAACCAGAAATGTAATATTCATGCTCGGAAAGATATTAGAAAGATCAATACAAATGCAGGTGTGCCTGATTTCTTTATAGCTTATGCAAAAGCGTTTAATAAAGTAAGTTACAAAAAACTAATGAAACTGCTATTTAACATTGACATATATGGTCAGGATGTTAAAACATATTATAACCTGGCAGAAAACCACCTGGATACATACAGAAAATTAATTCAGTAAATATACAAAAATATAATGAGGTTTAAGACAAAAATATGTCTACTCACCAGAACTATTCAACCAATAGTGCAAAACGATACTGAGAGAATTAGAAGTGTTACCTGGATTCATTGTTTGGACCAGAATCATAGCCATATAAGATATGAAGATAACAAAGTGTTGATAGTCGGCACAGAAAGAAAACCACAAGAACACATACACAAATAATGATGGGAAGCAAGAAGAAAGAACTAAACGTTAATTTCGAGAAAACAGAGGAATAGTCTAAGATGCAAATTATATATTGGAGATACTGAAAACAAACAGATACAATAATTTAAATATCTAGGAATCGTATTAAGTGGGGAGGGAATGTGTGACATCGACATCCAAAGGCTCATTGGGATAGAAAAATGGGAATGGGCTTTCAAAAACTAAGCAAAGTATTACGAAACAGAAAAATATCATTTGATACAAAAAAAAAAAATATTGGACAGTTATGTGATGTCAGTCAGTCAGTTAAGTGCCATACGGGCAGAAGATTATCCCGCAGTAGGTTGCCATTGCTTTCTGTGGTAGACTGGTTGCCAGCAAAAGCTATAGAACCCAATCTGTCCTATTATTTAACCCATAACTGAAGGGAAGAGACAGCTTAATACCTTTCCCAAGAATATTTATGCGTAAGTAAATGCAAGGAATTCAACTGGAATTCGAACTCGGCTCCCCGATTATCAGTCCTCATATATGGCAGTGAATGATGGAAATCTCATAGATGAAAAGACTTGAAGCATCAAAAATGTGGTTCTACAGAAGGATGCTGAGACTACTATGGATCAAACATGCAAGCAAGGACGAAGTTCTTGTGACAATGGAAACAAAAAGGGCACTTAACAAAAAGAAGAGACTGTTGAAATTTATAGGGCACATAATGTGAAAAAATGTCTTCGAAAATTTGATAGCCAAAGGACAGATTGAATGCATGAGGGACATATGGAAATAATGCATAACCTGCCCAGAAAGTATGACAAGAAATTTAGGAGAATTATGTTCACTAGCGTCTTGAAGGGACAGGGCAGATAGACAAAAATGAAGAAAAGCGAAGGAGAGATAAAAACACTAGTGTCGGTTATAATTAAGAATCGAGGGAAAGTGCTGAAGATGTCGGAACGCTTATTTAAAAAAAATTAAATTTTGAAATTTTATTTAGTTTAAAATATTTTTGCTTTTGTTGTCATATTTAATTTCTTTTTAATCTCACAATGGAAGATTAGCCATGAAAGACGAAATGTAGTAATCTGGACGCAAGTTTACAATGATATGAATTAGCATTTAGTGCAATTTTTATACACTTTTGCCTTAGTAAATTGCTTTCTCTTTTAATAAAAGTACCATTTTTAACTCGAAATTATAGGCAGGTTCATAACAGTGAATTTTTAATGTACTTAGTATTTTCCAGAATAATTGTTATATAGACACCTCCTAACACACTAACTCACATCCATTCTCTCAAACACTCTTCCCATCTACCCAACCCTCATCCTCAGTATCCTTACCCGTCTATCACCCTCCTTCTGACATTTCCTATATCTCACCAGTTTTTCTTATCACTTTCCCCTATGTAACCCCCCGCGCAATAGTGGCAGTGGAATGCCTTGCTTAGGGTGAAATGATTAATATATATATATATATATATATATATATATATTGTGTCATCCGCAGACAGATCTGTTTCGCTGTATCACAGCTCATCAGTACGGTTAGACTCCGACTGCTACATAACCAAGGCTCAAAACCCAACCGAATTGGCGTCAGTCGGCGACTCTACCTCTGGGCCACTGGGCGTTCGGTGGAAGAAGGCAATCTTTTTAGCGCACATCATATTACGCGCCCAAAAGCTAGAGTGCTCCAATTCATTTTACTGAATGAGCGAGATATATATATATATATATATATATATATATATATATATATATATATATATATATAAACGGTATACCCTGTAAAGCGAAGGCAAGATTCACTTCAGGTACAATGTGTGTGTGATGTATCTTATGGTTTTGATGAGCCACCACCCTCAAAGTTGCCCATATTTTTTCTTATCACGTACTAGATCTTTCCATAGCTCTCAGGGGTGACGTACCACCCGCTTTGGCAATCGTTAGTCTTTCTAGTTTACCGATCATCATATCGAAAATCTAGCATTTTACAGCGACGAAATATTGTACTGATGAGATTAAATTGAACTCTTTTGTAGAACTGTAAGTCATTTTTAGAGAAAAGAGGAGTTTTTATATGACCTTCAAAATAATATAAACTTAGTTATAGTGATGGGAGTTTAATAATTTTGGTTTGTTTTTCCTCTACTGTTAGCAGTACACTATATGTCGAACAGAAAAATTGTCGGATAGTAGTATATATTGTGAAATACTGAGAAACACATGTACAAAATTTCTCACACTGCTGAATTTTCGAGCAAGAAAAAGACTGCTGGCCTTATACGCCATTCCGAGCACATCTGTATGCGAAGACGGTTATTACAGACTTTTGATTAAGGACTTTTCTCTCAGTTACCATCATTTGTGACTTGGTGCTAGTACAAACATCGATTGCTGCTGAATAATTCAGTAAAATATCTATTTTATTTTCTTGTTTTTATTTAAATTCCTCGAAGTCACTCCAATGTATTTCTTGCGGCAATCATTGCGGTCTATGAAATAAATTCCTATTTCAGATGTTAGCTTGTTATTATTTTGTTTTGTATTAATTAAATCGCTTATTGTTTTTGAAGTAACATTCGAAAAATACATCATTTAGATGCAATTAGGACACATCATTAGTGATGTTACCCTGGTTCATTGACGGTTTCGGTCCTTTACAAACATCATACCTTCTCCCCAGGTTGACCCAGCCAAGGATGATCAGGCCCCGGCCTATGTCTTAATGTCAGTTTGCTACGTTATTGGAATGCAAGATGTTTTTGGTTGCACAGGAGAAGAGGAAAAATTTCTAGAATAAGATCGTTTACAAATTTCTTGTAACAAATTTTATGTTAAGCCGAGATAAATTATTTTCAATTGTAGTTATGACAAAATTGGTATGTAGAATAATATATTTTAATTCTTTGGGTTTGTCAGTATTGTTGGATCTCCCATTTTTATATGATAATGGCCTAGACTTGACTATACATATACTCCTGCCATAGTGAGATCGTGAGAGTACCGTCTGATTCGTACGATACCGAACGATACCGAAGTTTCACAGAGAATACCGCGTCAATAATCATAGTAGTTCTGAGCTCCACTCAGCCAGAATAGTATTACACAGCACCCGTCAGTTTCGACGTGGACATACTAATTCCAGCACGGCTTCACTTCAAAGACTTGTATATATATATTCCTACTAACCGTATTTCTGGATTACTAATCTGCGTTCCAGTTTGTATCTTTACGTTTAATATAAATTATTTTCCTATCTCAAATATCTGTTTTGTTGTTCATTATTTTGTGCGGTTCCTCACTCGGAATCGACAACAGCCAGAATGGTTCACTCATACCATTTTTTTTTTACCTCGCAATGTATAAGGTATTAGAGGAGCTGAAAATATTTTCAATATATTTCTTCTCAACACGTAAATATTGATGACTACAAATTCTGTGGTCCTGGGTATGACGGTAAACTGCATCGGGCAGCAAGGTATCTAATTGGAAGGTTGTGAAGAGTATGGAACCACCTCTTAATTGCTGTTGTTCCCAGGTCCACCCTGACCCGGAGTAGTAGCACCTGTTAGAGTCCCAGCTATGGGTAAATAGTTGACACCCAAATCGGTGTCAAAATGCTATGAAAGTATTTATCAACAAAAATTTTGTGAATGAAAAATGTTACCAACAAAACTTTATTGAATGAAAAATGTTACCAAGAAAATTTTATGAAAAAAAAGACAAACAACCCTCCCCAAATATAAACAAACAAAAACAATAAAACAAATAAACTAAATAAAACAAATCAAAACGATTTTCAGGATTAAATGACCTAATGAAGGTTGATATGCTGGTTAAACGAACGAACGAACGAACCAACCAACCAACCAACAACCAAATTCTGAAAACACTTAAATAGAATTCAATAATTATTGCGGATTTGATTTTTTTCGTATGTTGAGAATAGAAATTTACAAGATCATTTTATTAGTAGATTTACAATACAAACTTAGTTCTTGGTCATTATTAGTACGGTTTAACTGAATGTCAAGGAAAGGTAATGGATTTATGGGTTCTGTTTCAGACGGAAATCCTACCTTACGTTCGACCTTGTTTAATTTATTTACACGGTCAGATCATGTTGTTTTGTTGGAATATATTAATGAAGCATCATAAATATATCGGAAATATGTTGATTGTTGAGATAAGATACTCTGGAATGGACCAGATGCAAGAAACTTTGAGAACAAAGTAAATCTCTGACAAGGCGTGATCATATTGATAATAAGAATTTCTGTATTTGTCTATAAAATTTCGAAATTCCTAGCACCTGAAGAAAGCCAGAACGCACAACGGCCAAAACGTCGTACAAATGACAACAAAGATGAGGGCAATAGTCCGAATAATGTAAATAGTGTAATCAGAATTTCTATTGATAAAAATGTGAAAAGGTAAATAATATTGGTTTTAGATGATTCGGAAAATTCTTATGACTATTGTTAGGGAAAAGTTGTTTTTATTGTACTAGATTTTTTCGAAACATTTAAGGATTTGTTTACAAGAATGTTAGTATTATGCGAGTTGAGATCTAAACTGACCATTATTTCATATATCATACTTATTAACCACAGTTTTTTTTTACCAGGATGCCTGAATTGTTAATCTATGAAAAACTGGTTCTTCAAAGGATTGGTGTTGAAATTTTTGTCATGACTTTCGCCATTTTGTGAAAAACACTACCTATTTCTGATATGATGAGTTACATTTGAATGCCTGCTTGTTATGTTTTTTGTCAGACCATAATGTCTGATTATTTTAGCGCTGTATTCTGTTAATTTATACAAAGACTTGTTACATTACTAACTAATTTTATAATTACTTTGTTAACTTTTTCTCTGTAATTATGTTTCTCTGTTTTCTCATATGCGTTAGTGTCGTTGAGTAACAAACAAAATTATGTATATAATCGTGTCGCAACAAGCAAGTCATTTTACTGCCACTGTTGTGCTGGGGATTACATAAAAGAAAAGTTACGAGAAAGAGTGACAGGTTACAAGGGGTGTCAGCAAGAGGGTAAGAGAAGGACGAGAATACCGATGAGAGTAGAGTGGACGAAAAAAGGAGCATGAGAGAGAGAGGATGCAAGTTAGTGAGATAGGAGATGACTATTGACTTTACATTTGAATTCTTGAAGATTGTAGCTGTCGAGGAAGCAAGTAAACGGAAGGTAATTCCACTGGCGAGAAGTGAAAGAAAAGAAGCTGTTGGAGTAGAATTTGCGTTTACAATTTATTGGTTTCCCAGTAAAAGGGTGGGACCTAGTTGCTAATCTCGTGGCTTGAGTAAATTCATATATTTGGGGTACTAGTGACCTAAGTTCATCTCAGCAGAAGCGGTGAAAATATTTGTGGAAAAGACACAGGGAAGCCATGTTGCGCCAGTGTGGATGTGACTGTATCCGAGCTGCCATGTCAGGATCGATCACATTACAGATTCTCCGATGGATTTTATCAAGGACACCTAGGTGGAGATCAGGAACACGCGACCAGATATAGCAGCAATATTCAATGCACGGGTAGGTTTGTATATGTGCAGAATTATTTCAGACGGGAAAACTTCCTGGTCCAGCACAGAGAACCGACCTTCTTAGCAGCGGATTTAGCTATGGTTTTTAGATAGTCATAGAGTCAGATAGAAAATTATTGAACGTATGGGATTTTTAAAAGAAATTAATCAATTTTTGTTTATTTCTACTAGCCTTAAACTTAACTGAATATAGTAAATATTTAAGATATACGATATATAAGTGGAAATCAAGAAATGTTTACCTAAACAAATGAACTGACGAATACAACGGGAAGTAACAAGCAAAAGTTTTCGACACATTCCGAAGATCTAAATGAAGTAGGACAGAAATTGCAGTTTGGAATTGACTTCTTTTCCAATTATTCATTTATAAATTTTCGCCAACTAATCAGAGTACGTCACGCACCATGACTGACAAATTACACCATCTGCGTTGTATTTGAACAAAGATCGTTGAAGATCTAACTTCGTGCGAATGGTTTTCACAAAGGTGAAGAGAAGGATTTCGTGAGGAGATAATTAACTGTCAAAACCGTGTAATGAGGTATCAGAGTAAATTCTAATGGTCTCAAGATCCGCATCAGCCCGATTTGAGGTACCATCTGAAAATAGATGGAATATTAGCTTGCTATTCAGTTTACCACGTAAAGGACGTATTCTCATTACCAGACAGACAGGTTTATTTGTTGAAGAGCAATGTTCAAACTGTTTTCAACTTGAGGGTCAAGGATGCAGCTACAGAAGTAAACAAGGATACAATGGGTCAATCACATCTCTGAGTAGAAATGCATTTTCGAATATTTTGAAATACGCCTCTGCGGAAGCTCAGATATGTGAAAGTACGTTTATAGCGGTGGTTCTTCTTTTATTTGTTTAGTTGCCACTCCCTTGCGTAGAAAAACACAGCTCTAACGCCCCACCAATGTAGAAAGACAATCCTACGAACCAATTTATAGTCAAACTTTGATTGAATTCTCTTGGCGGTAGTATTATATGTCAAATGATTATCTTAGTACTCACATGATAATTTGTATGTAAATGTTATATATATATATATATATATATATATATATTAATCATTGCTCCGAAACGTGGACATTTTTGTGTAGTGATACTATGATGCTTTTATAAACCATTGTAACAACTATTACAATATATAAATGTACACACACACACACACACACACACACATATATATATATATATATATATATATGTGTGTGTGTGTGTGTGTGTGTGTGTGGATAGTGTATATGGTGGTATAGTATAGGCTTAACTGATTTAAGTGTAAGTTTTGAGAAAAACGTAACCCAAAGAGTAAAGACGTGCTTGCAGAAAGAAAATTAAGATTAACAATCTTGGGGTTGAGATCTAGCCTAATTCAAACAGGCAAATTTCATCATCTCTTGAGGGAAAACTGAAAAAAAAAACCTTGTAGAGAAATTAGAAGAATAACGAAAATATTTTATTCTTTCTCAGATGCACGAACTGGTAAAGTTAATACAATCTCTTCCTGCAATGTATTAAATCATTATAGTTATCTTCAAACCGGTATTAAGGCCTTCACATAGCTTGGCAAACATTCAGAGGGGGACTTTAATGACTAAACGTAACCATTCTTCAGTAGAGTTACTCAGTCGGTAGGAAATTGCTACTGCGTGAACTTGTGTGCTGCGTAAAATGTCGGATAGTTATTTTTTAAGCAAAGTATTGCATTATTTAATTCTGTCAGCACCTGTCCACCCTCCATTTTTTGTTTTATTATTAACTTTAGTTTCTTAAAGTTAAAATAGAGGATATTACAAATTTTGAACAAGATTAAGAGTAATATGATTGGTCAGCTGATGGTAGTCCCGAGTGAAAAGTAAAATAAATGTTGCGTTTTTCTACTGGTATGAATTTGAACAATTATAGCGAATCTGTTGATGAATGTTCCGCAAAAAAATTCGTTTGTATTACTTGATGATTTTTCAACCCCAAATCTATCTTACAACTTAAAAGTTTACAATACGTCCATGCATTGAATACTTTTGCTAGATCTAGTCTGATGTTTGTGCTATGTGTCTAGCAATTTTGGATAAAATCTAAAAACCGACCCTGTAATGTTATTGGTCCTGATCTGGCATCTCGGTTTCAGAAACTTTCTAAGTCACTATAACGTAGCTTCCATCTGTCTTTTCTATAAGTATTTTTTATAGTAATTGTTCTTTTTGGTACCCTTTACACGAATTTAAAGGCACTACTAGATTGGCAGCTAGGTCTTATTGCTTTACTGTTTAAGTTGTTAAATGTAACCGTAGGTTCTATGCTAATCGTTTCTGCTCCAGTTTCTTTTTTTCGTATCGACTAGAACCTTGAAAACTTAAATGCAACCTCAAAGATCATCTTCTTTTATATTCTCTTTCTATTCAATTACTTTTTTCAAAAAGTGTTTTTCACTCTCAGTAACCCCTTGTGTTTTAATGACTTTATTGCTTTTGTCATAGCGGCATCACCGACAGACTGAATGAACTCTTCCAACCATTACTTATACCTCACCTTACAAGAGGTGAGAGGGATCAGCCTGATGAGAAGAACGCTCCCAGAGCAACCCGAAATCAGCCAAGAGTCGGTCTATGGACACTGCGACCTTAACGACCATTACGAGTCCCAGTTCCCGAGGATCGAATTAAAGTATTCCACACTAACTCGTATTATCATTCTAACTAACCGAGTTCCAATTATTGTATTCTTTCTATATTTAATATATATTCGTATTTTCCTATTGATTGTTTTTGCGTTATTCTTACTGAACCTTTAACTGGGTCCACGACAGCTTTGCATGGGATAAAATTTAAAAAGTGCATATGATACTAAAGAAAGTATTTTGAAGTAGAGTAAACAGTTATCACGCAAGTGAAATTATTTTTTATTAATCCTAAGTGAGGCAACGTTTTCTAAAGAGACTTCATACTCAATTGCTTACAAACCTAGAGTGACGGCTGGGTTCCGTTCTGAGTCCCAGCACTGTGCCAAAACTGATCTTCACTTAGTAAGTAACTATTAATAACGTCCTCATTGTTTGTCCTCCTTATTTTTTCAAAATAAAACTTAAAGTTCAATTACATTTTATGGTCAGGTGAATATATCGGTCTCGGAACGAGAAATCAGGATGCCGAGTACAAATTTCAGCTGAATTCCTCGCATCACTTACGCACAAATAATCTTGAGAAAAGTATTAATCAGTCTCTTCCCTCCAGTTATGGGTTAAATAATAAGACAGATTGGGTTCTATAACCTTAGCTGGCAACCTGTCTACTGCAGAAAGCAATTGCAATCTACTGCGAGATAATCTTTTGCCCAGTCAGTCATGTCTCTTTCGAGACATGATCGTCTAAACTGTGTATGACGTATGGCACTTAACTGAATGACTGAATATATCAGTGGGGTAGAAGAGACGAACCGAATTACACAAGGTTTTCCTATATGATTCTGGCTGTAGACAGCCTTACGTCGTCATAGAAGAGACAGACATTTTTTCCTATAGGCGACCAAACCCTTATGGCACGTTACAGTTGCGAGACATACAAATGGGCATTTATCGTTTCATTGTTTTTTCAAGAATTCTAAATTAATAAGACTAGGAAGATCTAACCATACACACAAACATTACTTTTCTTTCATGGAGTTTATCATTCGGAGTCGGTTGGGGAGATTTATTCTTGTCAGTTCACTGCTTTTTGTGCTGAATAATGTTATATGTTAGTGAAATCTAAATATATTTCTTACTGCCACGTATAATTTGTAGTTAGAATGATATAGTTGTCATAACAAATAGTCCCCCAAAACGGAAAATACTTGTTTAATATAATTATTTTCTAATGCACAAAAATTTTTATGTGAGGATTATTTCGTGTTGAAAGTTTATAGATTTTTTGTTTTTAAAGAAACATGATATTAAGTTCATGATAAAAACAGTAGGTATTTCAGTAAAGTTGAAGCTTTCTAAGTCGATGTTTTGAAAAAAAGGAGGGAAAAGAAAATGATAGACAGAAGCGCTAAAAATAAGAAAGAATCATTGGAAGTAATAAAGGTGTTAAAAGAAAAAAACAGAAAGAACAGGAAAGATAGAAAGGAACAAACGGGTGAAAAAAGAGAAAGGATGAAGAAAGGAACATTAATAATTTTAATGACAAATTAGAAAGAAACGTTAAACCGAACTGAAAAAACGATAAAAACGTTAAACACTAAAATATACATATATTTTTAATCATACTCCCCAAGTAAGGAAGTCTACTGTCACTGGTGCGTAGGGGGTTACATAGGAGGAAAGTTATGAGAAAGAGTGACAGGTTACAGGGGTTGTCAGGAAGTGACTAAGAGAAGGATGAGAATACTGATGAGAGTGTAGTGGACAGGGAAAAGAGCGCGAGAAAGTGGATGCAAATTAGTGAGATAGGAGATGACAATTGACTTTACATTTAAACTTCTGGAGACTGTAGCCGTCGGGGAAGCAAGTAAACGGAAGGGAATTCCACAGGTGGGAAGTGCGAGAAAAGAAGCTGCTGGAGTAGAATTTGCGTTTACATTTTATTAGTTTCACAGTAAAAGGGTGGGACCTTGTTGCTAATCTTGTGGCTCGATTAAATTCACACATAGGGGCACCAGAGAGCTAAGTTCATCGGAGCAGAAGCCGTGAAAGTATTCGTAGAAGAGACACAGGAAAGCCCCATTGCGGCGGTGAGAAAGTGACTGTATTCGAGCTGCTAAGTCGGGATTACAGATTCTCCGTTGAATTTTGTCAAGGACCCCTAGGTGGATGGCAGAGGCACACAAAAAAAGAAAAAGAAAAATAAGAAAAAAGAAAAAGAAAAAGAAAAGGACAAAAAGAAAAGCATTTAAAGGGAAAAAGAAGACAGAAAGAAAAATCGTTATTCTTGTATATGACATAACCCTTTAGGTCATTGACGATTATGGCTCTCCAGAATTTTTCTTACTTCATAGTACTTAACTTTCTTTTTATCATTCCTAAGCCTTTTTCTGCTATCTATTTAAACAAGTTCGGTAGGTAAGTCATGCGTTGCTTTCCTCAGATTCTTTTGTTTCAATCTGTTGCGTGAGCATCATTTTTTCCAAGCCCTCTTTCCTCATTATGTATCATAGAAATTTCAATTATCATTTCCGGATGTCAAGTATCATTGAAAGGTTGAAAAATATAGCAGTTAAAGAGTGGAAAAAAATACCGAGAGAGACTACAGCGTGGTCGGAGTTGCCGAGAGGGCAAAGCTGCGAGACTTGACAGGCGTTAGGCGCAGAGGTGAAACATATATCTAGTAGTGAGGAATGACCCGAGGGAGTGCTTGGGAGGCGAGTGGAGAAGTCCACCACTTGCGTAAGAGATTGGGAAATAGCGAAGTTCATGGCGTGAATGCCCGCTGGATCAGTAACGGCGTTTTCAAGCCACTCAGAGTGATGAGCATTGAGGTCTCCAAATACGAATATGTGCCATGAACTTCTGTATGAAACAAGAGAAGTCAAATATATACAGATATGAAAGGGGTGTAATAGAAAAGGGAAGAAGGAGAAATAAAGAATAAGTGATTTAGTGGAAATAAAGGCAAAGGGTAAGAAAGGAGAAGGTGGTTGCTAAAAAAGATATGAAAAAAAAGGGTTATAATAAAAGATAGATGGAAAACAGTGGATATAACGAAATTGTGACGGAGAGAAGAAGAAGAAGAAGAGATACGAAACAAGACATAGATAAGGCTATTTCCTATCGTCCATTCGCCCACATATTCGTATTTGGAGACCTCAATGCTCATCACTCTGAGTGGCTTGAAAACGCCGTTACTGATCCAGCGGGCATTCACGTCATGAACTTCGCTATTTCCCAATCCCTTACGCAAGTGGTGGACTTCTCCACTCGCTTCCCAAGCACTCCCTCGGGTCATTCCTCACTACTAGATATATGTTTCACCTCTGCGGCTAACGCCTGTCAAGTCTCGCAGCTTTGCCCTCTCGGCAACTCCGACCACGCTGTAGTCTCTCTCAGTATTTTTTGAAAAGAGTTCATGTAAAAAAATCACTGCAGCTATGGAAATTGGATTTTTGCGCTTACAAATTTCTGGCCACTAAGTAAAGCTATCCACTACCACCAGGTAATTCAATCCGGTTATTAGACCTGCAAAACATGTGTACAGTCTTGAACACGGAATATCTGTCTTTGGCAATGGTTGTAATTTCGTGTTAGATGATTTTGCTGCCAGAGCACCTCTGCAGGTTTTTATTAATTTTTTAATACCTTGACTTATTTTGTCGAGTATAGATAACTTCTCTTAAGAGATTTTATCTTTGAAATTACCGAATGTCTGTTATAAAATTCATTTAATATACGCTTTTATAATGATACCTATTACTACTTTTTGTGCAAACATAGGTACTCCATAACATAGCGAGTAAGCTATGTCTCTCTTTCTTACATCCTTTTAGTCGTCTTTTCTATTTTCAAAATAAACATGTCTTGTTCAGCTTTTACTTTTATTTTTTCCTTGGTAAATAGTAGTTGCTATACTCTGTTGCACAATATAGTTAATCATTTTTTTGTCTTTGATAACGTTATTTTTCGTAACGTTATTCTGAAAGAAACTTTTGGTAACTCGCTATTAGAGTTACAGCTTATATAATACCTGTATCTTTGAGTAAAGTCAGCGTATTAAACAAATCCTTGGAATAATACACTATAATGCTTTCGGATAATTCTCTCGAGTAATTAACTCAGAAACAATCTCTTGAATGACGCACAACATCGGAATGATGCACAAAACAACACACACAAATTTCTGTCTGAAATACTAAATATATACTAAATTTATATTTATATACTATTTATATACTAAATATTTATGGTATCATGATCCCAGTAGCAGAACTCATTCATAGTTACGTTTGTTACGTGGAGATGGTTTAACCACATTTCATATGTCCTCATACATTTTTGCCCAGTATATGTAGCCAGTAAGTGCAGCATCTCATTAGGGATTTCTTCCTAGAAATTCCCGGGTGACCAACGTGGAATTTCTTTAACACGCATTTTCGCAATAATGTTGGAATTACAACTCTATCAGCTTACACCATCGCATATCTAAAATGCATTACTTTCATTTACCTTTTTATTTTTGATTTTCATGCAATTTGATCCTTCATTTTTAATATGAAGTCGTCGTTCCGCGACTTAAGTCCTATTTCTTCCAGAGTTGTAGTCAAGTATCTTATGGTATTATGTAAAACAGTTTAAATTTCGTTTGGAGCCGTTATTGCTGCAATCATTGTACCAACAAATGGTTTGCTGTATGTCAAATATAAGCAATACAGTCCATCAGCATGATTTAATTTCTTCGATGGTAAAAATTCCATTTTATAGTTGTTATTAAATATTATAATTCCCTGGCGTTGCAGGCTATTTGCTGTAAGTGAAGAACACCCTTTTTTGAACCATCTATAGACACTAATGGATGATGGTCGGTTTTTAAGAGAAGTTCTCGTTCATGTAAAAATTTATGGATTTTTTCATGGTAAAAACCAAAGCTTCCTTCTCGATATGGCTGTAGATTTCTCAGCAGCTATCACCGACCTCAAAGCATGCAGTATTGGCTTAGTTGTTCTATCGTCATATTTTTGTAACATTACTGCTACAATTCCCAAATTACTTGCATCTGATGCAACGACACTGTATAGTTTTGGATCAGAATTGCGTTAGTCATAAGTCTTTATATAAGTGTTAAGACTTTTTAACTTTTCAAACGAACTTTAGCATTTCTCTGTTCAAATCCATTTAGGGAGGTAAAGGTGCTATTGACTCATAGATATTTGATATATACACATAGTATTAGTTTGTAAAACCTAAAATGCTTTTAGTTTGGTTAAATTGGTCGGCCGGGAAGGTCCTTAATTGCGCTTGATCGGACAGGATCTGGTCGTCAACCCTTTTCGTCAATAATTTGTCTCAGATATTTTATTCTGGACATAAATAGCTTATACCTTGTTTCACTTATTTTGAACCTGTATTCTTTGATCCTTTTGAATACTATTGTACTTCTTCAACATGTTGGTGTCTGATTTTGCTTTTAATAAGTATACCATCCAGATATGCTTGCGCGCAGTCTAATCTAGCAAGCATTGTATCCATAATTTGTTGAAAAATGCTCGGAGCTACCTCCGAAAAAAAAATTGTTGAAAAATGCTCGGAGACCCGTGTTTGACCACACGCGTCGGTATCGACACTTTCTTCCAGTATTAATCCTGATAAACCATCCGCATGTCATAGTTTTTGGAGGCTTGGTATTCTATCCTAAAAACAGCATTGGAATCTATTCGTTGTATATGCGTATGAATTATACTTTTCGAACCAAATATTGATAATGGATGTCTGTTGTTTGTCTGTAAACAAAAACTTTTTTGTGTATAAAATTGTGAAATTTTTCACTTGAAATATTATTGCTAACGCCTCTTTTTCGATCTGGCTGTAGTTTTTTTACTGCCGATAGCAGCGAACGCAAAGCATATGTGACGGTTTTCATGTTAATGTCATCATCTTTATGTAGGATTATCACTCCTATACCTTAATCACTAGCATCCGAAGCCAATACGATTTCTGCTTTCAGATCGTAGTGCGCTAATAAGTCTGACGTTAGTATTGTCTTGATTTCTGCAAACGCCTTTTGACACTTATCAGCCCAGGAAATTCTTTAGTTAAGCTCTCATATTCTGAATATTAGATATGTAGATTTGATAATAATTTGCTAAAAATGCTTGTAACTTAGTAACGTTTGATGGAGAAGGCATATTTTTAATTGCACTTGCTCTCAACAGATCTGGTTGATAGGTACTTTAAAAAAAAATTTTTTTTATAAGCGCTTCACCCCGAGCAAGTCATGTCACTACCACTACTGCGCAGGGGGCTACATAGAGTGGAGAAAGGATGATTAAATATAGGAAATGTCAGAGCGTGGGTGATAGGCGGGTAGGGATACCGAGAATGGCTAAATATAGGAAATGTCAGAGGGTGGGTGATAGGCGAGTAAGGATACCGAGAATGAGGGTTGGGTAGATGAGAGTGTTCTGAGAATAATTGGGAGTTAGTGTGATAGGAGGTGTCTATTGAGCCTACATTTAAACACCTGGAGATTGTAGCTGTCGGGAAAGCAAACTTGTGGAAGGGAGTTTCACAGGCGGGAAGTGCGAGTAAAGAAGCTGTTGGAGTAGAATTTACGGTTACATCTTATCTGTTTAACTGTAAAAGGATGGGACCTACTTGCTAATCTAGTATCTTGTGTAAATTCCTGCTTAGGCGGCACCAGTGCTCTAAGTTCATCGGAGCAGAAGCCATGAAAGTACTTGTAGAAGAGGCACAGGGAAGCCACATCACGCCGGTGAGAGAGTGGTTGCAGCCGGTCTGCCAAGTCAGTATCAACCACATTACAGATCCTCCTTTGTATTTTGTCAAGGCCACTACGAATTGGAGGTCATTTTCAAGCACGGCAGCGAGGTTCGCTTTGTCGCCCACACCTGGTTTTTGATCGATGCGAGAATAGATTGTCGTGTCATCGGCATACATGCCTACTTGGGATCTAATGGCGTCGGGGAGATCATCAATGTACATCAGAAAGAGCGTGGGACCTAGGATAGAACCTTGAGGGACGCCCGCGTTCGTATGGTAGTTTTGGGAGGCATGCCCATTTAATACCACCTTCAATGTGCGGTTAGAGAGGAATGACTGGATGAGGTCAAACAGATGTCCAGTTATCCCGTAGCTCCGCAGTTTGCACAAGAGGCCAGCGTGCCAGACTCTGTCGAACGCTTTGGAGATATCCAAGGCAACGGTTCGGACTTCGCATATCAGCAGTAGACCTGGTGAAGCGAAACCCATACTGTTTGTCAGAGAGAAGCCTGTGGGCCGTGAGATGCTGAATCACCTCGGCGTTGATAATGGCTTCGAAAACTTTGCCAAAGATCGGAAGGAGACTAATAGAACGGTAATTGGCGGGTTCTGAGGGTTCGCCAGAATTCTTAAATATAGGAACTACGCAGGAGGACTTCAACAGGCAGGAAAACAGGAAGCAGATAGGCAGAGGTTATAGAGTTTAGAGAGGACAGAGGAGAGTTCTGGGGCACATTTCTTCAGTACCATGACTGGGATTCCGTCACCGCCGCTCGCTTTGTGTGGGTCTAGTTGTGCAATTATCTTGGCGACCAGCGAGGGTGTAATGTGGACGTTATTTAGTTGAGCCTTAGTTCTGAGTGGGAAGTCGGGTGTAGGTATTCCTAACGAATCCAGTATCGAATTGGTGGAGAATCTACGGGCAAAGTATTCAGCCTTGTCTGCTGGGGAGGTGAGAACTTCAAATTCATTGATTAGTGGGGGTATTGAAGTCTTGCTCTTGCTTGATAGGTACTTGATTTTAGGCAAAAGCAATTTGCACTGTAATATTACACATTTCCAAACTCAATTAAATTTTAAATTACACATATTTTATAAACTGTGACAAATAATAATAATAATAATAATAATAATAACTCACTAAATCTGAAAGGAAAATATTAAAACAAAGTATGGAATATGGCGAAGAAAAAAAAGTTTTTTCTTTTTCTTTTTCTTTTTCTTTTCCTCTTTTCAATATTAGTTTAAGATGCCAAATAGAGGTGGGGATACTAGAATCAAGCAAGTACAAAAATTTAAAAACATAGGAAGAGTTCTAACAGTAGATGGAAAGTGTGACACAGAAATCCGAAGGCGAATTGGCATGGCGAAGGACGCATTCCAGAAGCTGAGTAAAGTACTAACACACAGGAAAATTTCACCGGAAACAAAGAAGAGAGTGCTAGATTGCTATGTGATGTCAGTTCTTCAATACGGCAATGAATGCTGGACAACATCATCGAAGATGAGAAAAAAACTTGAAGCAGAAGGATGCTGTGGATAACATGGACTGAGCATGCGAGCAATGATGAGGTGTTGAAAAGAATTGCAACCAAAAGAAAATTAATACTGAGCATCAGGAAGAGAACTGAAGTTCTTGGGACATGCAATGAGGAAGGAGGGCTTGGGGAACCTGATACTGACAGGTCAGATAGAAGGAAAAAGAGACAGAGGAAGGCAGCGGATAACATGTTTGAGGGGCCTGATCAGGTAGATAACAGAACGAGGGTTGCGAGGTGTAACAGGAGAAAGCGTACTAAGAGCCACCAGGGATAGGGAGACGTAGAAAACTATGATCGCCTACGTCCTGAAAGAACAGGACACATAGAAGAAGAAGAATTTGCACTTTTCCTCACTGAGTTTGAAGTAGTCCTCTCGGGTTTTTCATGCTCGATATTTTGTTCCTTGGTGTTGTAATGGAAGAACCTGTTTCCCCTTAGCAATGGACTGTCACCCATTATAAATACACCACGCAATAGATTACGAGCGAACTGATGACCGGAAGACGACCAGGAATGGACGGAAGTAATCTACGCTCCATTTTGTACATAGCGACTATTGTGCGGACTCTTAATATTTGTACCTTAGTACAATAAACCTTATTGTTGATTTAATCGTGTATTCCTTAGTCTTTACCACTCGGATTAACCACTCATTTGTTTGTATCGTAACACGACACAACACTTAGATACACTTTTAATCAGTATATCATCTAGATAAGCCATTGCGAAATCAAAATCTGCAAACATAATGTTTGTTAAAATATAGCAGAAGTTCTTTTTATCCTAAGAGAAAGTTGGTTGAACTTATACAATTCATTGTGATTTATCGTTATTAATTCTGAACATTCTTCTTCAACTTATATTTGCAAGATCCAACTTCGAAATGAATTTTCCACCATTTAAATTCTCAAAAATTTACTCTGGACTTCATAATAAGTAATTATGAGATTCTGAACGTTTCTTTAACCCAGCACAAATACAAATTTTATTATTTTTTTCTTTACAAGCACTGCTAGTACTGCCCATTTTGAATGGTCAGTTTTTTTTTCAATTACACCCACTTTTCAAGATTGTCTAATTCTTTGTTGATTTGAACAAAGGTTCCAAACGGTACACTACATTTTGATCTAAATACAGACATCGACCTTTTTTCTCTTGAAATTGTGCTTTGACTTTGACACACCAACTTAACTCCTCATAGAGAACAACCGGAAAACATTTTTTCAATCCTGCCTTTAAATTTTCATATATATTTAATAGTCTCTTGTCCGCTTATATTTCTGCAATAAATATTTATAGATAAATCCCATATTTCGAATAACTAATTTTTTTTTAAAATAAAAAACATATATATATATTTTTTTTCTAAATATACATTGTTAAATATAAGAGACAATGAATGTCTATTATGTTTAATCATGAGCCGTTCTGAACATCGTATTTTTGCTTTAATTTCAAGCGAAACTGAAGACAAAATTTGTCCAACATTTGGATATTTTTTATTATGCGTCACACATGAGCCTTTTTTATTTTCGTCACACATGAGCCTTCTTCAGAGAGGTTACAGGGACGTTAAAATAAAGACACTCAACATGAAAGATTATTTTGTGTTGACATAAAACATTGCTATGCGACGATAAAAGTAACCGAATAGCTGACGCAGTTCGTTAATCTGTAAAGCGCTTCTATGACGTCACATCACGTGAAAGACCGAAATGCTAACTGAACCATATGTCTAAATGCAGTGTAATGTGTTGTGAGCAGATTGAAATGTGATTTTATTAAGTGTGGGTTGCTTTGATTTAATGTATATGGCCTCTAATATCCGAAGGTTCTTTTTACTGTGTATATATATATATATATATATATATATATATATATATATATAGATAGATAGATGAAGCGAGAGAGAATTAATTCCGAGATATTTCCAGGAGAGACAATGAAAATGATGAACACGATTTGATTATAGAGAAAAATAGTTTGCAAGGAGGAACGGCCTGAAGTGTAACTTTAAAGAAATTATTTAAAGAGGAGAAACAAAGAAATCTAAAAGACATATATATATATATATATATATATATATATATATAGATGAAGCGAGAGAGAATTAATTCCGAGATATTTCCAGGAGAGACAATGAAAATGATGAACACGATTTGATTATAGAGAAAAATAGTTTGCAAGGAGGAACGGGCTGAAGTGTAACTTTAAAGAAATTATTTAAAGAGGAGAAACAAAGAAATCTAAAAGACGCTTAGAAAAACGCTAAATGCAAAAATGTATAAATAACTTCATGTAGGGCTTCATTAACTACAGCCTCGGTTTGGGACCGTGTTTACGCTATTCGATACTCACCTCTAATTTCTTCCAACTTGCCCGTCGGCAAACGAAAATCGATATTCTGAGAGTGAAACCCACCTTCAGATATTTTTAAGCAGGAAGAATTGGCACATTTTTCTATGGAAAACTTCCACACTTTCGCCATTCCAGCCGGAAGTGATAGTTTCATAAAAAAAAAGCAATAGGCAAATATCCGCTTTTTTCTTGGAATAATTTGAAATGTCCGTGTATGGAAATGAACATAAAACATTATAAAGAAACGACGCATCTATCTATCTATCTATCTATGACTGTAGAAAAAAAATTCCCCGTGTGCAATCAAACGCAGAGATTTATTTTTCTTAATAGATTCCGTTTTGATTGAGATATCGATGATTATTATAGATCTAGCCATCACTTCTTTGGTTTGGTTTCTCCATCTTATAAAACCAATGATTATCTTATCTCTAAACGGTTTTTCTCTGTATAAATCAAGAAAAAAAAGACAGCTTTTTTAAAAGTTGGGCAATGTTCACTTCTGTAAGTCATATGGTGATTCACTGATTGCAGAAACGAAGAGAGTAAGTGAGAGAGACATACAAAGAGAGAGAGAGAGAGAGAGAGAGATACTTCATAGCTTTCAATTCTCTTTTAAATTCATTTTATGTCTCTCTGTTTAATCAATGAATTTGAGATCCTCACGTCATCTGCGGACAAAGCTGAGTGCTCATCCAACTCCACATTTCACTAATCTGGACTACCCTCACCCGACTTTCTTATTAGAACTGAGGCTAAACTATACGATGTATATATTACGCCGACAATATTATCCCAAGTAATTTCATAACTTGACCCCCATAAGGCGAGCGGTGGCGATGGAATCTCAGTGATTGTCCTTAAGAAATGTGCCCCTGAACTCTCCCCTGTCCTCTCTAATATGGTGTCTATCCTGGGCCCGACGCTCTTCCTTATTTCCATAAATGACCTCCCAGACGAGATCAAGAGCCAAGTATGCATCTACGCAGATGACACCACAACTTACTCCCGCATCAGTAAGAAACTCGGCGTGGCGGATAAACATAATCTCGCTGCTGACCTTGAGAGGGATCTACATTCTGTGGTGAATTGGAGTAAAAAGTGGCTTGTCAATTTCAATGCGTCTAAGATCAAGCTGTTGTCTGTCAATCATCACAGGCAACTTCTCCTGCCTCCCATAAGCATGGAGCAAATGGGTCTCCATGAGAGCAATATACTGCGCCTCCTCGGCCTTACCCTCTCGTCTGATCTCAAATAGAACCACTACATTGAGTCCATAACTAAATCCACTGCTAAGAACGTTGGGTGACTGTGTCGGGCCAGGATGTTCTTCCCACTTGAATCCATCCTGCATATATACAAATCAACCATCCGTCCGTGCATGGAATACTGCTGCCATATGTGGTCAGGCGCTCCTGCTGTTCATCCCTGCTGTTCTTGACAGGCTCCAAAAGAGAATCAGTAATGTGATAGGTACTGACTTGGCGGCTCGACTACCACCGACGAGATGTTGCCTCCCTTTGTCTGTTCTATAAATACTTTCATGGTTTCTACTCCAACGAACTTAAGTCACTGGTGCCTCTGCAACAGCTGTTTACTCGTGCAACCAGCTTGGCAACTGGGTCCTACCCATTCTCAGTTAGATTAAGCAAATGCAGACGATTCTACTCCTTCAGATTCTTTTCTCGCGCTTCCCGCCTGTGGAACTCGCTTCCATATTCTTGCTTTCCTGATTGCTACAACCTCCAGGAATTGAAATGCAATGTCAATATTCATATCTTAACCACTTGACTCTAGTTCTTTCTTCACCACCCTGTATATCCTTTCCTTTCTCTCCACCTGTGCATCTGTCATCACATCTGTACTCCCTTCCTTCTCTTGCTCCTTTCGAACTGGTTCCTCTTTTTCTTTACTCTCTTCTACTTAATCTTTTTACTCTTATGTAGCATCCTGCACATCAGTGGCGTTACCGTTTTGCTCGGGGTGATACGATTAAATATATATATATATATATATATATATATATATATATATATATATAGGGGGGAGCGTGAGCAACTCGTCTAGTCAAGAAATATGGAATAGAGGACTGTAACAAAATTTTACAAATCACCACTTGACACCGCTTATACAAAACGGAGAAAGAGAGAGAGAGAGAGAGAGAGAGGGAGAGAGAGAGAGAGAGAGAGAGAGATTGACAGACAGACAGACTGACAGAAAGATAGTCACGCATTAATAAATATCTGCACAAACACATTACAAAAAGGCTGGACATTTTGATTAAAATAGTACTACTGTGAGTTTATGTAGAATAATTATTTGTGCCGAATTTAGCATGAAAATTCTCTCACAAGCATGACGAAAAGCAGAAAAAATAATGATAAAATTAAATTCTATACATGTTCCATAAATTTTTATCTTAGCTAGAAGTCACATTTCAGCAATGATAAAGATCCGGATATTTAGGACAGATTTTAGTTAGATGCTAAAGTTAACTGTAATTCATATATATATATAGTTTGGTTTATTAAAAATTGTAATAAACCTGAACAGGCCTATTGCTAGAGTTTTGGTGTAAAATAGCGGGTTTTAAGTCGGGGATAGGCTCGAAGAATTCATAACTCAATAAAGTCTGTTCACATAGTCCTCACAAGGGGGATCTAGATTTTCTGGGGGTGAGTGACACTGATTATATATATATATATATATATATAAAAACAGCATTTCATCATATATTTAATTTTATATATATATATATATATATATATATATATATATATATATATAATCAAATATGTGATGAAATGTTGTATATATATACATACATATATATGTATATATATATATCATCAAATATATGATGAATTGTACCTATATATACATATATATACTTATATATATGTATACATATATAATAAAATATATGATGAAAGGTTGTATAATATATATATATATATATATATGCATATATAAATGTATATATATATATTTGATAATATATATATATAAATATATATATATAATTTATCAGAAAGGTTCGTTGGAACAACAATTTATAAAACTATGAAATTGATAAAAAGGCAGAAGGAACGTTTTCTTCGTTCTCTGTGTCTAATGGGTGGGTCCGAAGAAATCTGATTCGATAGAAAAAGCTGTTCTCACAGGAAAGAAAAACGAAGATAAAATAAAGTAAAAGAGCAAAAGAAGGCATAGAAACTAAGAACTAAATGACTTCCGAAGTAAACTGAAGAAAAAAAAAACGTTTCCGTAGGAAAAAAAATAGTACAATCGATACATCGCGAAATAGATTCCAAAAGAGGAGAGATACAAGAGGAACAGGTTGAAATCATAATAAAATATTTGAAGATTGAAAAATGAATAATATGGGATTGAAAAAGGAATCTGACGCACGAGAAGAAAAGTACATGCAGAAAAATGAATCTAAGAGGAATGAAACATTCTTCAAATAAACTTAAAAACACGAAGGCGGAAGTGCAAAGAAAGAAAAACTAGAGTGAAAGAAGTATTAAGCAGTCAAAAATATTTGAATACATTTATTTGAGATCCAAAAGACAGAAAGAATGAAAGAAAGAAAGAAAGAAAGAAAGAAAGATAAATAAAGAAATGGTTAGTTGTAAATATATAACGAATAAAAACCGACTATTAAGTTATTTTTGTAACGGATCGGTTGTAAAAAAGATAGATAGATAGATAGATAGATAGATAGATAGATAGATAGATAGATAGATAGATAGATGCGAACAAACTTAGATAGATTGATTGATAAATAGATAGATAGACAGATACGAACAGACTTAGATAGATAAATACGAACAGACTAAGATAGATAGATAGATAGATAGATAGATAGATAGATAGATAGATAGATAGATACGAACAGACTTGGATAGATAGATAGATAGATAGATAGATAGATAGATAGATAGATAGATAGATAATGAACAGACTGGGATAGATAGATAGATAGATAGATAGATAGATAGATAGATAGATAGATAGATAGACTTAGGATAGATAGATAGATAGATAGATAGATAGATAGATAGATAGATAGATAGATAGATAGATAGATAGATAGATGCGAACAAACTTAGATAGATTGATTGATAAATAGATAGATAGACAGATACGAACAGACTTAGATAGATAAATACGAACAGACTAAGATAGATAGATAGATAGATAGATAGATCGATCGATTGATTGTACCTAATAGTGCACTAAAAATAAAGAACTAGTAGAGAAAATCACCAGTAAGCATAAGAATGGAAAGAAATCATTGTCTTTTGAATCTCTGTCGGACGTTTCCAACCGGAGCAAATTGAAACATTTAGTTTCATTTGTATAAAAGAATCAGTGACGAAGTGGGTTTAATTTTAACGACTTGACCGTATAATCTTATTGAACCGAAACAAAAGCTACAACAGATTCCGGTTGGCGTGTTAAATCATTTGCATATACGCCGCCCGCTCCAGTGACCGGTTTTCTCATCAGGATTTTGAATGTCCTCTCTTCGCAATTTGGAAGACTAACACAAGTCTTCTCGCCTCATTCTCCATTGCTTCCTGTTCAATATTCATCTAAGCTTAGTACATTTCAATTAGAAGAAGAGAATTAAAATAGAAAATAAAATAAAAAAAGGACAATCATGTCGTGTTTCCTTTTCTAGCAGATTTTTCTTGATATTCACTTCTTAACATTATCACAGTGTAAAAATATCTGTTGAGCAAATATGCGAAAATTGTTTGTTTGGTGTTTGTTAAAGCAAGCTAGTTTCTTCGCGCTACGTGTAAATTAATTTGGAAAATTTTCAACTGGGTCAAAGTAATCATGCCTGCAGCCGTTTTAGAATTGAATCTGACATCGTCTCATCAAATTTATTATTTCCTAAACAACAGACTGTAGTCTTACTTTATCAATCGTTTCATCACCTCATCACTAAAATCATGGAGCAGTAGATGGTGAAGTAGTTAAACAAGTGATTTTATTACGCCTTCATTTGTCATTAAGAGAATTCCTGGAGCTGATTTCATGCTAAACTGTGAATTTTTAGGAGTTATCTTACAGAATACATAGGCGAGACAAAATGGCAAACCTTACCGTACTGATCAGTTAACTGCCAGAACTGAGTGGCGGTAGTTTGAATTTCGTGGGCGTGTAAACCTGACAACGAAGTATTGTCGTTAAATTTTGAGGCTTTACCCTTTCTTCCGACCTCAAGTGGAATCATTAAATTAAATTAATAGCTAAATCCATTGCTAGGAAGGTTGGGTCACTGTGTCGGGCCAGAAAGTTTTTTCCCGCCTGAATTCAACTTGTACATATACAAATCAACCATTCGACCGTACTGTTGTTATATCTGGTTAGGCATCCCTGCTGTTCGTCTCAGTGTTCTCAGGCTCTAAAGAGAATCTGTACTGTGATTGGTCCTGACCTGGCAGCTCGACTTCAGCCACTTTCTCATCGGCTGGATATGGCTTCCCTCTGTCTCTTCTATAAATATTTTTATGGCTTCTGCTCTGACGAACTTAAGTCACTGGTGCCCCTTCCACAAGAATTTAGTCGGTCAACCAGACTGGCAACAAGGTTCCATCCTTTTACAGTTAGATCTACCAAATGCATGCCGCAATTCTACTTTAACAGTTTCTTTTCACGCGCTTCCTGTGAAACTCCCTTCCATATACTTGCTTTCCTGACGGCTAAAACTTCCAAGAAGTTAAATAGAAAGCCAAGACCCATCTCTTATCCACATAGCCCTTTCCACATCACCCTGTGTATCTTGTTCTTTTCCTTTCTCTCTACCTTCATAACTGTCTTCACTCGTGTGTTCTCATCCTTCTCTTGCCCTTTTTTCTTTCACCCCCTGTAGCTGGTTCGTCTTTGTCTTCACTCTCCCACTGTCTAAAACTATAACTCTCTAATATAGCCTCCTGCACATCAGTGGTGGCATCGCTTTGCTTGGGGTAAAATGATTAAAAAATAATAATAAAATTAGAGTAAAAAAAAAAAAAAACGCACCAAAATATTACAATGCAATGATTTCAGTAGGGCGAGGATGGGTAGCTGGATGACCTGTTGACATCCTTTCTCTATATTTCTTTTTCATCACCATGCTTTCGATAAAAAAAACAAAACAAAAAAAAACGAAGCATGCTACTCCGCAGCACCTCTAAAATAAATTGTCTTTGATTCAGTCTGATATGCAGCGTTAGGAATCCTACTGAGGAACTGTCGATAGTCTATTTAATCCCGAGATGATTTGCAACGCAATGTTATTCCCTTTCATTCTCTTTACTCACTATGATAAAAAAAAATGTAACGTGACTGGTGCGATAAAAGGAAAACTATCTATTCGTTTTTTTATCTGCTTCAAAGTAGTCCCTCTCGGAATCTACATACTTCATTGATACCGTTGAAGAATTCTTGGAACCCTTTTTTTAGCTGCCTCGTCGCAATAACGCCTTCAAAACAAAACTGGTTTAATTTTATAAAAACTGAGAGCCTTTCTGCCTAACATTATCATCGCTGATACTATCTCCAAGAGAGCACTCTTTGCTCCTTCTTTGGTCCCATGTTTTCCACTGACATGAAACAGTGATTATATTGTATCATTTACTCGGTCTACTGCTAGGAAAATTGGTTCATTTTGTTGTACCAGATATTTTTCTTTCGTCACAATTCATCTTGCATCCTTATAAACCTACTATTCGTCCTTGCATTAAATGCGGCTGGCATATTTGATTAGATGCCCCTACTGTATATCTGGGGATTATGAACAAAATTCAAAGAATGGTCTCGAATGTAATAGTTCGTGACCTGGCGTTTCGACTTCAGTTATTATATCACCGACGTGAAGCGGTTTCCTTCTAACTTTTCTACAATATTTTATTGCAATTGCTCTAATGAGTATTGTCTCTCGACTGCATGAGTTTAAGCGTGCTACTAGATTGGCAAATAGGTCTCACCCTTTTATTATTGAACTAGAAAGATGCAACCGCCACTTCTATTCTAATAATTTATTTTCTTGCGATTCTTGCCTGTGGATTTATTGCTTCAGTGGAGAGTTTATGTAACATACCCCGATGCCAAACTTTGTCAAAGGTCTTTGGTATCTAAACTTATTTATAAATGGAACTTTGTCTTTGTGTGTGTCCGTTACGTATAGACTCCGAAACAACTGAACCGATTTTCTTGAAAATTTACACGGTTGTACTATAAGCGTCTGCGAGTTTTCTTAGGTTTTGTATCGAGTTATCCCCGATAAATATCGAAAATCGATAATTGAAAAAATCGGGTTATAGAAGGAGTGGTCCGATTTTAATCAAATTTGATACACTCATAGACAAAGACATAAGAAACGATATTCAGAAGTTTCAAGGTTGCAGTTCTTACAATAGTACAGAAAACCGATAATATATATATATAAGGCAAGATGTTTGTGTGTGTGTCTGTTTATCTGCCTGTATGTCCTTTATACAAATCCAAAATTTTTATCCGATTCTCACTAAATTTCACACAAATATTCTTTAGGCTGAGTCTGAGCTCTAGGACCATGGATTAGTTTTAAAGCTTTTATTACACCCGAGCAACGCCGGGCTATACTGCTAGTTTATATATAATCTTGAGGAGTTTATTTTCTAATCCCTCGTTGATCCTGCGAGTAATGACTGTTACTACATCAGCTGTGGTTCTTACAGGGCAAGATTTATACTGGTTATAAATAGGACTTTGTTCCTGTACTACTTCTGTGCGTTACTTCTCTGAGGTTCTGATCCCTGACAATCAGGTGGTTAGCGCTAACGCAGAATACGTCCACTCCAGCAGCCTTGATGAAGAGCCAAACTCCATCCAGGAAAGAAGATGTGGTCAGACTACACAGAGTGAACGTACTTCACAGACCAACAATTCAAAGTAGCAGAAATTCTCTTTGAGTCAAAATCATCGTGTGTCGAAGCAGGGAGCTCAGCCAACGAGACATGCTCTTTCACTTTTGAGAACTAAAAGACGAGTTAGAAGAATTATTTTTGACAAGTGATTTTGTGGTGCGGAACGGCAAATTACTGCAGGATAGTCTTCTGCCCAGTCAGTCATGTCTCTTTCGAGACATGATCGCCCAAAGCGTGTATGACGTATGACACTTAACTGATTCACTGACTGACTGACTGACTGATTCAGTTAAGTTCATTAATATTTTCATAGAATGAAGCGAAAAAGATAAATTTTTCTGAAGTTTTTTCGTTTTAGATTTATAGCGTTGTGGAGGTGCGAAGAAGCTTTCTTATAAGTGACGACAATTGTACGTTGGACATCAAGAATCGAACTCGTAATAGTAAGAATGCTATGTGAAACAACTTTACTAAAACCTGATTCATGTCAAACTCTTCTTAAAACTTAGATGTTCCTTCTTCTTTTTCTTCTTCACATAAGAGATTTAGGAGAAGATTCAGGACCAGTGATATTAGTCCACAAAAAGATGAAGCATGTAAGAAATCAAAGGTATTCAGGCTTCCCTATGCACAACACACACACACACACACACACACACACACACACACACACACACACACACACACATATATATATATATATATATATTGTAACAATGCTATAGAACTCGTAGCTTTTTTTACCTGCTGTTCATGCATTTACTTTTATAAAGAGTGCTCGATGCAATGTAGAGCATTACATTGTAATGGTTGTTACAATGATTTAGAAATTCATAGTATCACTACATAAAAATTTTCGCGTTTCCATGCTGCTATGTGCGCTTCTCATCGGGTGATAAGTTGAAATAGTGATACTATGAATTTATAAGCCATTGTAACAATATATTACAATATATATATAACAATATATTACAATATATATATATATATATATATATATATATATATACACACACACATATATATATATATATATATATATATGTATGTATATATATATATATATATATACATATACACTACCGGCCATAATTATTAGGCCACCCCAGTTTTATAAAAAATGATATATTTCATGCTATTTTTAGTATTTATTGCCAAGTGTATAATTGTAAATGAAAATATAATGGTTCTTTTGTTATTTTTACGTTGCAAAATATTACAAGGCAGCCAGGAAGAATTTGCTTCGGCCAGGCAATTACAAGAAAAGACTAGTATGGAGAAGAGTGCATAAAATCTGGACACGAGAACAGTTCATTTGATGCACATGTTATTGTGCAGTATTAACAAAAGAACCATTTTAATTGTATTTAGAATTACCCGCTTGGCAATAAATACTAAAAATAGTATGAAATGCATCACTTTTAAAAAATGATGTTGCCTAATAATTATGGCCGGTAGTGTGTGTGTGTGTATATATATATATATATATATATATATATATATATATATATATATATACCGGTAGTGTATATATATATATATATATATTACACGTGATGTCAGAGAGAGCAGTTAAGTTAGATTAGTTTAGTATAAAGCTACAAGTGCAATATAATCGTTCAGGATCAAACTCACTATTGTAATACAGGGTGTCTATAAAGTTCGTGTGAACTTTAAAGCATTTATAACTTTATTTGTATTTGTCATAAAAATAATCTGTAAAAATGAGCTTGAACAATTAAACTTGAATGATATGATAGTGCTTCAACAAGATGGAGCTCCTTGTCACTTTGCTCTGCATGTTAGACAATTTCTAAATCAGGAATTTCCTAACAGATAAATCGGAAGAGGTAGACCATTTTATTGGCCTCCACATTCGCCAGATGTGACTCCATTAGATTTTTTATGAGGACAAGTGAAACCAATTGTGTATGCAACTAAACCTAGTTCATTAGAAGATTTGAAAGCTAAAATAACTAATGTGATTTCAGGCATTACTGTAAATCAGTCAACTGCAAAATCGTATTACCGTTTGTATTGCTAATGATGGAGGACATGTAGAAACTTAAATAAAATTTCAATAAAACCTGAAAAATATAAATTTACTTCTTTCTAATTCTTTTTTATAAACTATTTCTATCGCAAATGCAAATAAAGTTATAAAAAAAAAAATTCACCCGAACTTTATGGTTACCCTGTATTTCCGAGGTTGGTGTGCTAACTGCAGCAATGTGAAAAAGTTTTGCTAAATAATCATGTTAAACTATTTATTTATTTTATTGAGGTTGGTTATCGAGTTAGTTATTTAGTATATTTAACTTTGTCGAAGAGCTACAAACGCAGACGATTCAATAATGATCGAACCTACAAGTTGTTTGAAATGTTTCCGGGTGAGAATATTTTTTTTCTTATTAATAATATTTTACTGTTATTTTTTATTGTAACTGGCCATTGATTTAGGACCGCTTCCTACCGATTCGAAATATTTTTTCTTCGTTTTGAATAGAGCCGGTTGAGTGGTGAAGCGGGGAAATCGGAAGATTTATATGGCTTATTTGTTTGTGATGTTAGTTGTAAGAAGAAGCAGAGAATATCTGTGGTTTCCGAAATTTTGACAAAAAATTCTAAATCCGGAAGGACACAGATTTAAAAAAAACACTTTAACCCTCTAGGGCCTTTCGTATCATATTTGATACAGTATTTCCCTATAAGGAAACATTTGGTATTTTCCTATAAGGAAACATTTGGTATTCATTGACTGAGCAGTCAGTACTGCTTTCATTTGAAATTTATAAAATATTTCTCTTAAAAAATTTTTCAGGAAAATATTTCTTTCAAGGCTTGTTTTCATACTGTATCAAATATGATACGAATGGCCCTAGAGGGTTAATAATATAATATGATTAAGGCTTCTACTTGTCATAAAGTGGGGGATCAGTTCTATATTGTTATGAAGTAATAAACAGATCCCCCACTAATATGATACGAATGGCCCTAGAGGGTTAAATAAAACAAATGTAACGCTAACCTAAAGAAAATGAAGACATTAAAAATTACGTTTAAAACCAGATTGATTTCCATTAATTATGCATTGTTTATTTGAATTGAGTTATTTCGACAGGGGTTTTACATATTATTGATATGGAAAGGCTTTCTTATTAAAAACTAGAGAGTACTCAAAGAGTTAATATAACCTCCATTTTCACTGAAAACCTCAGTTTGTAGATATCTATAATGCAGGAAAGATAGCTGTTTATTACGTATTGTACATTTCGGATTTCTACCTTAATAAATTAATTATTACGCAATTTAAAAGTAATTCTTGAATCTAACAGAATATTTAATCTCTGGTTTCACGGTCCTTGGTCGATCGTTTCACAATCATAGAAATTGATTGAAAACGTTTGGAGAGGCATCGGCAATCACATAACCTCTGACCAAATCGCCTCTAGTCTGACAGTCCTTGTTACTTTCTCCTTCAACATTCTTCCGTTTTTCTCTTCTTTATTCAACATTCAAAATCTTCCTTTCATTTTCTGATACTTTTCTTTCTTTCATTTGCGAATGTTAACAAATGCTAATTGATTAGACGTTTCAGTGGGCAACGCCATTATCGTTCTTTGTAGACGTAATCAAGTTATTGTAACACAATCAGAAGTTGAACGGGAAGATAAAATTTAAAAAAATGTATGACAAGGCTTCATGAAAAATGGGAATAATAATAATAATAATAATAATAATAATAATAATAATAATAATTAGAAGAAGAACAACAGCAACAACAATAATAATAATAATAATAATAATTAGAAGAACAACAACAGCAACAACAATAATAATAATAATAATAATAATAATAATAATAATAATAATAATAATAAAAACACATTAACAATTTGAAATTTTGTAACAGTGTTGAATTTATAAACAAGGGAAAATAGGTAACCAGTTGAAAAATGAATAGAAAAATAAAATAAACAATTCAAATTGAAAATTCTTTAAGTGAAGTAAGATAGATAGATAGATAGATAGATAGATAGATAGAAATAAAGACACGCACACAAACACACACGCACGCGCGCGCACACACAAACACACGCACACCCACACACATAGATAGATAGATAGATAGATAGATAGATAGATAGATAGATAGATAGGAATAGAGTGGGTTAGATAAGGGAGATAAATATATAGATAGGAAAAGAGTGGGCATGACAGGAAGAGATAGATTTAAGTAGGTAAACATATATAAATGAACAGAATCGATTAGATCGATAACTAGATGGACGTACGGTGATTTGTTAAGTAAGAAATGAACCAGAGAAATAAAGAAAGTAGAAATAAAAAAACCCAAAGTTAATGAAACAAACGGAAGGAGATTGCGAATGACGTTTCAAAATGGCGGAGAGTAATAAGCGAAGACATAAAGAAAAACAAAATCAACAAGAACAGAAACAATACACACCTTTCAACTTCAAACGTCTAATCAAGCAAATTATAGAAAAAAAAAATTGAAGCCAAATGAACTTGGGATCCAGAAATTAGATTTATCCAAAATAATTATTTTCCAATTTGTTTAAAACCGTTTAATATTTCAATCTCTTAAGTGTCTTTGTTAAACATTAACTATGAAAATTCATTTAATGTTCCAAATCTTCCTTATTAACTTAAAGTTTCATTACGAATAGTTGATTTTGCACGAAATGATTTCCGTTCTCAAAGCTTAACGATAGAGACAATGTCATTTCCTTCCGGACAAATATTGCTAAAATGGAATTTTAGAATTATTTAATCAGATAGAAAAGTTTCAATATATTTGGCCCCGGTCAATTTTTCTAATATTGGTTGTGTTTCCTGTCTCCCCTTTCATTAACGTCGTGTCAATCAGTTGCTGTACAATATAGTAGCAATCAATGATAAACGATTACACAAATATTATTCTACCATTTCTGTCTCACACGTGTTACATGTGCTTTTTTCGATTAATAATAACTTGTATTAAAAAATTTCGTTGAACTATCTTAATGAAAATCTTTGATAACATGACAGTAGTACTGTTTTTGTTTTAATTAAGGAGGTAACGTTAAGAAATTACTCATAATATACCAGAGTCTTCTGAAAAGTTCATAGACTGACCAAGATACTCTTATGGAATGTAATCATATGAGGTTCATTTTCAGTATTGTTACCCTTTGGATGCACACACATCTTTCATCAGTGTTGCAATGCTTGAATCCCATTGAAGAAGAAATGTTCATCTTGTTGGTCAAAACATTTATCAACAGGAGATATAACGTCACCATCACTGCGATACTAGTTCCCAGCTAAGTGTTTTTGTCATCTTGAATAACAAATGATAGTCAGATTGGCCAACTCATGGCAAGAACAATACTGGAGTATAAAAAATTTCAGTCATAGGGTAAGTTGAGATTATAAATATTTGGTCATTTGTACCGAGTAAAACAAGATAAAAATTGACCATAAAACTGTTTTAAAGCTATAAACTTAAACATAGACCACAACATTTGATAATCAGATACATTCAAAATAAGATGAGGTTAGGCAATAAAATGATGAATATAGACCGTAAAATACAATAACAGTCAAGTGCTATACGTGAGAACGCTTGGGCGATCATGTCTCGAAAGAGACATGACTGACTGCGCAAAAGATTTTCCCGCAGTAGGTTGCCATTACTTTTTAGGCTAGAATGGTTGCCAACCAAAGTTATAGAACCCGATCTGTTCTGCTATGTAACCCATAGCTGGAAGGAGAAGCGACACATTCATACCTTTCCCAAGGGTATTTACACGTATGTGAATACAATGAATTCAACTGGAATTCGAAATCGACTCTTTGATTTCTCGTATAGGCACTAAATCTAGATATAGCTAGAACATACAATGATAAAGATAGACATTTAGTGTCTGTATCTATATTTAGACAGAGTAAAACATGGGATAAAGATAGACTATAATCTGGATTCGTTGTAGACCATATGATGTTAAATATAGACAATAAAATATGATAAAGATAGACCATTACGTAGGATACACATAGAGAAAATGAGATCGTTATCCAATAAAATTGGATTAAAACAAGATTATAAAAATAATCAGCATTGAGAGAAAATACTGAAGATTTTTGAACGCAAAATTGAAAAAAAAAAAATTAAAACGTAATTTTTAAAATTTAATTTTTATTCCCTTTAGATGTGTCTGAACACACGGGTGGACGATCTCACTCAGGTTGTTTGCATTTTCATATTTGTTTTTATAACTATTCCGCATAGAGCCAGCTAAAGATCTGACAAGAAAGGTAAAATGTTGTAAAAATTCTAGGCACAAATTTACCGCTCATCATATAGCAATCTGTTTATATTCTATTTTTTTCATCTTAGTAAAGTTTTTTCTCTTTTAATTAAAGTCTAATTTTTTAAAGGATTTTTTAAAATTAAAATTAAATGTTTAAAAATTGAAATAATAAAACTAAAAACTTTAGAATTCCGCGTCCTCACATCTTCAGCACCTTCTTTCTGGGCATAATTACAACCTAAGTTCACATGTGGTGATTCCGACCGAGCAAAAGCGAGGGACCGGATGTTCGCACTCTCACGACCAAAAAGCAAATGACCAAAGGTCGTCGGTGCGCAGCCGGATTCGCGCAGTTATTCAGGTTGAAAAATAAAAATTAATTAAATATTAAATTTCTAGTTCACGAGGCTACGCGAATTTTATTTATCGGCCAATGGGAAACCCAGAATCAAATACGGATATGAATTCCCAAATGATCTGCTGCAATCCAAATGGAAGATATAAAAAGACGTAGACAGGCAGACGCAGACAGACAGACCCACGCGGACTGACTCGAGAGAGAGGAGTGTAATCAGTATCCCCCTTGACATACGTCAAGCGGCTTACTATCCTAGCCTCCCTTACCCCTCTCATCTTATCTTTCACTGTCTCAAAACTACTTACTGACCTCAGAAGCGGATACATCAAAGACATTCCTTACTTACAACGCTCCCACATTCCTAAGCATTAATTCTCTTTATTGCCATGAACATTTGAACGTCCGTTCGACCTATATTTCAAGTATTACTTTAATTGTAAAAACCTTAATTGATATGTGTATATATAAAATGTTATTTTTCAACTTAATTTGCTTTTCTTGATTTGTAATCATTTTATGAGTTATAGTGGGCTATCTACAACGAGGCCAAACTCCGTTAATCTGCAACAATATTCTACCCTTCACTAGAACGGACTCCCCCATTATAAACTGGAAAAGAATGGATAAACCCTGTACACACTTATATTGCTTCCTCACTCACCAATTTCACATATATAAATCCATCAATCAAAATATTATATTACTCGTATTATTTCCTTCTAGAGGATGAAACGTGTTGCACAGGATTGTTCCATTTTGTCATTTAATCACCTAATGATGATAAATATTGACCCTTAAATGTGATAAAGGTCGACAATAAAACATGATAAAAAATAGACCATTGAAAATAGGCAGAAATGTCAGGTTGGTGCAAAAGTTTATGCCGGTTTGTAAGAGCGGCATTTTAAATCATTATGATTAATTCATAACTTTTTCTTTCAGATTATTAAAGCATCATTCATATTTTTCTGCAATATTCTCACTCATGTTCTTTCCATCTAAAGAACACATTAGGCATGCTCTACTCTATGAGTTTCACGACACTTTCAGACACCATTTTTGCGTAGACTTGTTACAGGTGATGAGAAGTGGATTCTCTATCATAACTTTAAACGTCAGCGATCGGGGATAAATCGAGGAGAAAGACCAATTCAGCAACCGAGAGCAGGACTTCATCCCCAAAAGATCATGTTGAGCGTATGGTGGGGTATTGAAGGGATCATCCATTACAAACTTTTAGACAACAGTCAAACCATTACTGCTAGTCTCTATTGTGATCAACTGCGTCGTTTGAAAACTGCTTTGACCCGAAAACGACCTTTTTAGTCAACAGAAAGGGAGCAATTTTCCATCACGATAATGCTCGTCCTCACACATCACTACTGATCAAAGATCTTCTAGAAAAATTTGGTTGGGAAATCTTGCCCCTCCTGCATATTATTACTTATTTCAAGGATTACAAAACCATTTAGATGGCCTTAGGTTAACATCATGAGAGGAGATTGAACATGAGTTAGATTCATATTTCACATCAAAACCTAAAGAATTTTACAAGCGAGGCATTTATGAACTCGTTGACAGATGGAATCAAGTTATAGAGAGCAAAGGCCGTTATTGTTATAAATAAAGATTTTCAAAAACACACAGCTTTGCATTTTCAAGATGAAATTTTAAATCGCCAATATAGAAAATGAGAAAAATAAGGTATAAATAACCCAGTCAATTTTAATGGAAATAGCTCGTGTAATCAGTTCCTCTTTTTCTTCACTTTCCTCTTAACTCACTGCGCACCAGTGGCAGTACTGCCTTGCTTGGGTTGAAACGATTATATAAAAAAAGAAAATATAACCAACCCTATAGAAATTGGAACCCAGCTCTCTCCGATTAACAATTACGAGCCATTATCAGTTACACCAAATGCACATCCAAGCGGTCAGCCATATAGGCTCGACGTTGTTTAACTTCGCTGAACGTACGGGAACCTGTGTTTGATCGTGATGTAAGCCAATTCTAGATAATAGATTGTGTTATGGGGACTCACCCATATGACACATGAACTCGTCCAAGCTGTATATAAGTATCAGTTCTACTTTGTAGAAACAGGGAGTGAGATATAAAAAGTAAGAGAGAGAGAGAGAGAGAGAGAGAGAGAGAGAGAGAGAGAGAGAGAGAGAGAGAGAGAGAGAGAGAGAGAGAGAGAGAGAGAGAGAGATGGGAATTTATTCCAACATAACTCTGACAGCCACGATAATAACTCGGTGACGAGGTCACAGCGGATTGTTTAGCTGAAATAAAGGCTAATAATAACAGTAGACAATTTGGAATTATTAAAAACAAACTTGCACAAAGAGTCAACGGTTTCAGTCAAGTAAAGACACACAGTCATAGTCACCTGAAAACGGACTTCATTAAGATTAATGGACCATCAGAAACTTTACGTCAGTTAGTTAAGTGCCATGTCTGATACACTCTTGAACGTATATGTGCAGAAGATTTACCCGCAGTAGGTTGCCATTAATTTCTGCGGTAAACTGGTTGCCAACCAATCTGTCCTGCTATTCAATCCATAGCTGGAGGAAGAAACCAAAGGTATTTTTCGCGTAAAAGAATGCAACGAATTCAACTGGGCTCTCACGACTTTTCATTCCGAGCCGATATCCACTGCACCACAACGCACATCCTTTACGTACAACTCCAATAAAGCAAAGAAAAAACCATAAAAAGAAAAAAAAACGAAGAATCGAGAAATCAACGAAGTTAAAGTTGAACTATTTGAGTGTAGGCTTAATGAAGAACACAATCAGCGGTGAATTAAATACGGTTTGTTGCATAGTTTATTTCTGGGTCTAACCATTGGCATATCGTAATGATATGCCCCGCGAGAAACGCTCCAAATTCATTCATGCATGTCAAGAATAGGAAATACTAGACTGATGTTGACATCCATACAAAAGATTCGAAAGAATGGAACCAGTATATGTCGATCTGAATTAGTCAGGCGTCCATTTTGCTTAATTTTGAAAAAAAAGTTTGCCTCGAAATAAGAATGAGGTAAATATAATATAAAAATAAGAATGAGGTAAATATATAAAAACAAGGATCAATTGTTACTTTAACTCTAATATTTTGTGTTTATTAAATATTTTACTTATTCTCAATTTGTTCTAATTTTTTCCGTGATTGTATTTCTTATCATTGTTTGTCATTCTGTTCATTCTTTACTCAATTTCCGCCCTTTTTGTTCTTTTGGTTGAGTTCTTGGCTTTCTTTATTCTATCAAAATCGGTAATCGCCTTGCTTTTTTTTATTGTTTCCCTATGCTTTGTTCAAACTTTAAATACTTATTCTGTTGTTTTTTTCCAAGGTTTCATACTTCATTGTTCATCTAAATTATGTTCATTCTTTATTTATTTCGTAATTTCCATTTTTTTCTTTACATATCCCGAGGCTTACGGCCATATCACGTTGAATACACTGGTTCTCGCTCGATCACTGAAGTTAAGCAACGTTGAGCCTGGTCAGTACTTGAATGGGTAACATCTTGGGAATACCAGATGCTGTAAGCGTTTAGTGACTGATGTGCGTTGTGGTGCAGTAGATATCGGCTCGGAAAGGGAAATCGGTGAGCCGAGTTCGAATTCCAGTTGAATACCCTGCATTCACTTAATCACTGATACCTTTGGGAAAGGTATTAATCCGTCCTTTCCCTCCAGTTATGGGTTAAATAACAGGGTAGGACTTGGGGACCCTGCCCTTAAAAACAAATCCCAATGAATCTTGATACTCGAAAAGAAAAAAGTATTACTAGACACAAAACTTATATAAAAAAAAACAACAATAAATTTTTGAAAAGAAAAAGGTATTACCAGCAATAAATAAATAAAATTTAGTTGGCAATAACTGACCCGTCGTGGTTGATATGCCATAAAAACAAAACAACTAACATATCCCGAATTTCTTTCTTTCTTTCTTTCTTTCTTTCCAAATACTTTACCATTACGATCTCTTGTTTATGTGTTTTTTGCTATTTTTTATTTGTATAATTTTTTATCTTTCTTTGTGTTTTTTTTGTTTTTTCTTTTTCATTTCTTATTATCAATTTTATTTCCAACCATTGCAATAAATTTCTTTTTCCTTTGTCATTCACAGTTTGTCAGTTTGTCAGTTTCTTCTTCAAATAAATCTATTGTTCTTTCTTTCTTTCTTTCTTTCTTTCTTAAACTGTTTTGTGATTTCCTCTTTTACATTTCAAATCATCTGAATTTTGTTCTCATCTTGATCATTCACATTCTTCTTCTATTCTTAGTTTTTGCGGCTTCCTGTAAATCTGATGTATTGGTTGAGATCTTCTTTCTTTCTTTAACTTTTTTGGGGATTTCCTCATTTACATTTAAAATCTTCTGAATGCTGTCCTCATCTTCATAATTCGCATGTTTTTTCTATACTTAGTTTATTTAGTTCCCTATAAATCTGATGTCATTATATTGGTTGAAACTTTTCTTGTTTTTTCTTGCTTTCTTTTTTTCTTATTCAGTTCTTTCTTGCCTTATATTTTATTACACACCAACACCCACCCACCCACACACACACATACACCTACACACACACACACACATACACCTACACACACACACACACACACACACACAGATATATATATATATATATATAACTTTTTTTTATTTTATTTTTCAGGTTTTTCTTTGTTTTACGAATAACGTTTCATCTCCTGACAACTTTTGTGCACATGTCTCGTTTGTCCCGGTCACTGTTATAAGAAATGATCCATGTACAAATTTAATTTGTCTTTCGATCGCTATGTCATGAAGATTTCTTCATAAGACGAGGCAGCGAGAGCCTAACATTAACTTAATTAGAAATTGTCTATCGTCGGCACTGCTTTCTTTTTTGTAATTTTAATAATAAATAGAGGACATGTGAAATACTGAAGAGAGACATATAGGCAGGCAGACAGAGAGAGAGAGAGAGAGAGAGAGAGAGAGAGAGAGAGAGAGAATGATGGAAAGGAGGATGAAGGAATAGCAATAGTTTAGTAAATCGACAGTTCATTAATATTTCTTTAGTTACAAAAAAGGCTCAAATTCTATGGGCGCTATACAACACATAATGGCATGGAACCAGAAATCAGTGAAGAGATTTTGAATCCCAATCGAGTTCTTTACATTCACTTTTGAGCTCATAGCTTTGTGGAGTATGAATCAATATCGTTTCTTCTCAGGTATTAGTTCAATAGTGGGGGGTGACTGAGCTTTCCACCCTTGATTCACAATAAGTTTAGGAGAAAGAAATCTCTGAATTCAAAATCCATTTGGAAATGAAGAAAATAATTCCAATCCGTAAAAATTGAATTACTTAGGAAACCATGGTAGCAGAGCCTGGAGTGTTGAGAGATGGCAACCATTTCCAGAGCTGCTGCAAGTATCTTCTGGTTTCCCACCTAATATACAGCCTGTCTTCCATATTTATGATACGGGACCTCCACATCACAATTTTCATGAGGTAGTTTTCATATCAACAATAACACTGGTCAACACGACTTTCGTGCCAAGAAACAAAACCTGTTTTTTAGCTAATTTGATGGAGGCCGATTCTGAAAATGACCTCCGATGTTCATGGTTACCTACCGTTTTTGGTGTACTGAAATTGCTCATTTTTAGGAAAAAGATCAATTTACTATCCTAGCTGATCGCAACATTTGGTTAGTAAAGGTCGTAAAACCCATCAATTTTTAGGTAGGCCGCGCAATTTATGTCATCCACCCGAAATAAACTATTCATAGAAAAAAAAAAGTGTTTTTAAGTAAAAAATTATAAAATAGATGTACTGAATTTTTCCAATTTACCGCCAAAATTCAAATTAACTGATAAACCTTATCAGTAATACACTTTATCAGTAATACACTTTATCAATAATACGCTAATATGAGTATTAAGGTTCATTTTTTAGCTGGGCCTTATCTAATTTGTAACGTATGTAAATGTAGGTAGAAAAAGCAAATAGTAAGAAGATATTGAGGGTTATAAAGCACTGACCGGTATGCTTCGGGGGTTCGTGTGTAGTACGCACCGGTAGTTCCCCACAATCCTCAGTGGTGTCGACAAGACATAATTGAGTGACCATACAAGAAAACACGAATTTTTGTATAATGCCTAAAAATATCATACTGTCTCACATGCAAAGTTTAGGTGGACTAATTTTAATCACAGATTGTTAATACTTGTAACAATTCTAACTCAATAATAGAGCAAAATAAAATGTAAACCAAATCAATTTATTTATGAAGCCGTGGTATTTTTCAGACTAATTCCAAGCTGATGTCGGAGACTATACGTACTTGTCACCAATCTAACTAACATAGATGCTTTCAATCAGAGGTCAACGATTTTTTTCCTTTTTTTCCCCACTTTAGTTAATTTTCTTTCTTTCCTGATAATCTTTTCAATTCATTTCTTCCATTTCCATCTTAATGTTTTTCTTTTCTCCATCAAATGTTGTCAAACGGTGCAAATAGTTTCATATTAAAAATACAGATGTGACCATTGGCAAATATTTTCAACAATTTTTTTTGGACTGATTTTTTTCGTTTCTGTCTTTTCTTTCTTTCTTTCTTTTTTCTTTCTTTCTTATTTAATATCATATAAGACCACAAATTTTCTTTATACAAATCTTCCGCCTTTATATTCGTAGATGAGAATTCTGGTAGGCTAATATTTACTCAGATACGGAAGACTATAAGTAATTGTACTTTAGCAAACCCCATAATACGCGAATATTAAATATAAACATGGGGATTTTATATGTCATCAAATACCGCACTTTGAAAGGACGATGGGTAATTGAATTACATAGCAAAAAGTGGATAGGCGTGTAGGCCTCCTTACAAATACATATATGCGCGCATAAAAGTTTAGTTATGCGAAGAAAGAGAAGTAGATAATATATATATATATATATATATATATATATATATATATATATATATATATAGAGAGAGAGAGAGAGAGAGAGAGAGAGACCACACTTTTCGGCACAACTATTCTACCATCATCATAAAGGATGCATAAGGTAGAGAAAGTGAAGGACCATTTTTCTTTTTATAATGTTAATTCTATCAGTGGACATTAAATTGAAAGCAACAGAATTGGATCAGGTGACCGAATAATCATTGGGATGAAAATGATTCACCTCAGAATTGAATAATCGTTAAAAATGTTTCAATGGAAATTGAGGTGTGATAAAGGTAGACGAAAATAATTCGGATTAGGCGTAGAAAAATACAGTAAAAACAGAGAGAACAAAACGTGGGCAGGAGTAGAAAACATTTGGGAAGGAAGGAAGGAAGGAAGGAAGGAAGGAAGGAAGGAAGGAAGGAAGGAAGGAAGGAAGGAAAGTGTGCCAATGACCTCGAATTGCGAGCGATAGATTCCAAAGAGCTAATCTTAATGTAAAGATTCTTATTGGAATGACGACAAATAGTGAGCAGTTGAAACGTGAGCCAAACTGTTTTGCATTCAAGAAACGTGAATAAAATGACCTTTGATTCCATGAATTGTACTTTCATCATCAAACATGTGTTCATAAAATGATCCTTTTATACTGATCAGTAGGAAACAGTAGTAACTTCAATGCTTGAAAACAGGTCAGACATTGAACAAGCTTAAGATAGTTTAAATTGAAAGAAAGTTAAAGTCGGACCAACTTATGAATCAAAGACAATTTTTTAACAGATACATATAGAATAAACTGTCACAACGGTTCTCCATTAGACATTGGGGGACATTTCAGAATTAAAAAAGTTATCTATGGGCACAAAAATGATCTGATACACAACCATTTATCAAATGTATTTCTTATATATATACAAATAAATTCAATTACAAATTCGATAAAACGAATGCCACACTTAATTAAACGTGAAAACAACTTATTTAGACAAAAAAGTTCTCAAGAGTGACACAATCATGGCCGTATCTGACTACCGGCACAACGGGCACAGGTCCGGGCAGATCCGTGCAATCATAGTGAAAATCTGGGCAAGGAAAATGTCTTCGTCAGAAATCAAACTAAACAATTCACGAAGAAAGAAAGAAAAAAGCAAGAAAGAAAGAAAGAAAGAAAGAAAGAAAAACAAAGAAAACATCCGAATGAACGCAGCTAAAATCTGTTTGCTTATTAATTAATTTTGGGAGAAAAGACTGGTTATACTTAGAAAGTCCGAACCCGATTTCCTGATTTCGTTCACGTTCTGTGCCTAATTTCCATTGGAATAACCGAAAAAATCCGCAAAAATCATAGTTTCTGTAAACGGATGACACTGATGACGTCATCACATTGTCAACTAATAAATCCGGGCAATTTTCTTTGTTCCCAGTGTTTTTTGTTAGCATCAACTTCGGCCTTGGACACAATCGGATCTTAAAATATAAATCTGCTCCCCACATTTGTTCAAATATCTCCGTTCCTGAAATAATTTTTCTATTCTCAAAGGAACATATATGATTTTAAAAATGTAATAAAGTAAAAGAAAACGGTTGAATTAATAACTTCCTTTACTTAAAATATAAAAAAGCATAAATTAATCACAAACTATAATAATATAAATATTAATTACATTATAAATAAGGAATCAACAAAAAAATCATTTACTCACTTTTTATTAGACATTGAATTGTGTCCTTTACCATCCGCCATCAGTCAGTTGAGTGCCATACGTGATACACGCTTGAGCGATCATGTCTCGAAAGTGACATGACTGACTCGGCAGAAGATTATCCCGCAGTAGGTTGCCATTGCTTTCTGCAGTAGACTAGTTGCCGACCAAGGCTATAGAACCCAATCTGTCTTGTTATTTAACCCATAACTGGAAGGAATAGACTGATTAATACCTTTCCCCAGGGTATTTGCGCGTATATAAATGCAATGAATTCAGCTGGAATTCGAACTCGGTTCCCCGATTTCTTGTTCCGAGCCGATATCGAATGCACCACAATGTTTTCATTTAGACTAATGTACATTTATGAACGTTCATTAAATTTAAAGATTTTGAAAAACTATCATATTGCAAAATAAAATTATTCCTTTTGACTTGATATCAGGTGACAAAAAAGCGTCAGCTGAGAAAAGAGTTACCTTTGTCTTCATTCATAGTGCTTTTTCAAAGATAGAATTTAAATGTAAAGTCAATAGTCTCTTGTCTCACTAACTTACATTCCCTCTCATGCTTTTCTACATCTATCCCACTCTCATCAGTACTTTCTTCCCTCTCCTACTCTCTTCCCGACACCCACTGAAACCTCTCACTCCTCATAACATTCCTCTTCGTCCACCCCACTCTCATCAGTACTCCATTCCTGACACCCCCTGCAAGCTCTCACTCCTCATGACATTCCTCCTATGTAACCCCCTACACAACACTGGCAGTAAAATGTCTTGCTTGGGGCGACACGATTATAAAAAAATAAAAATAAAATACTCCATAGAAAAAATACTCAAATACCTAGACCCAGATTAATACTGATTTCCCCTTTGCGTTTGTCTCTATCTTTCTCATTCCCTTGCTTTTGCCTTTTCTTTCTTTCACTTGTCTACAAATAATATTTATTATTATTAATAAGTATGACTTACTCCTCGTTGAATTCATAACAAATTTTAATAATATTTTAATTTAAATTAAAATTTTTCATCTTCATGTAATTTTTTTAATTCATATTATTCTCTTGGTAAGTTATAAAAATAATGACAGGCATATGACGTGAACTCAAATTCAAATCTCTTAAACGGTCAGTTTGAAATATGCAGCTGATGATTGCGTCATGCATGAAATTCTGAGAAGTGCCACCGACATAGTATAACATATATTTATTAATATATATAATTATTAGATCTGTTTATACAATATTGAGCACTGTTTTATTAACACCTGAATAATATTTTTATACATGTGTGTATTCCTATATGTATATTATTAATTATCTATCTATCTATCTATCTATCTATCTATCTATCTATAAATGTACACACACACACACACACACACACACACACACACACACACACACACACACACACACACACATATATATATATATATATATATATATATTATATATATATTAGTCATCCACATACAAGCCCGTTTCGCTGTATCACAGCTCATCAATGTGGCTAGACATATCCACCTGCCTCTGGATTTGGTGTCAGTCGGAGTCTCTACTGCCTAAGCTATCGGCTTATATATATATATTTTAAACTTCTAAAATTTCAAAACACATTGTTGTATGAAACCGATGAGATTTTTGTTTTTTACATCATATTTGTTTGTACACATCCCACACTGAGATAATAGAAGCTCTGCCAAAAATAGTAGCTTTCACTACAACTCACAATTCTTGTTAGAACCTCAATTATTATAATGTAGAATCTCTACTCACAAAAATGGTGGAAAGAAAAAGAATCTAAATGAAATGGGCTAAATAATATATATATATTTTTTCTAAATAATATATATATATATATATATATATATTTTATTATTATTATATTATTATATATATATATTATTTTTCTAAATAATATATATAAATATATATTTTTTTTCTAAAAAAATCATCTGAGGATGAAGCCAAACATAATGGGCTGGCTTCGAAACATGAGAATTTTTTTGTGTAGTGATACTATGAATTTAAAAACATTGTAACAACCATTACAGTATATATATATTCATATAGATAGGTGTGAGTTTGTAACCCTGGGTTTCACGCTTTTGCGATCGTCAGACAAACTGACTAATTTTTTAAAAAGATGGTTATATTCGTGTATTTTTGTGGAAGTGGGGGAAAAAATCTGTCATCACGACAGACGCAGATATATATATATATATATATATACATTTGTACACCCATCAACGCGCGCGAGGACACACACACACACGTACGCGCGTTCGGTTACTGAGGCTTGCATAAACATACACATGCGAATCGTGCGGGGTTCGGTATATATATGTATATATATACCGAACACATACACACTCATTCTGTTGGCATATTCGAATGGTGTGTAGCGATGTCAACGCGCGAATAGTTTACTCTATTGTAAGAACTGCAACCTTGAAACTTTTGAATATCATTTCTGATGTCTTTGTCTATGAGTGTATCAAATTTGATTATAATCGGATCACTCCTTCTATAACCCTATTTTTTCGATTATCGATTTTCGATATTTATCCGGGGTACCTCGACACAAAACCTAGCTAAGAACACTCGCAGACGCTTATAGTACAACTGTGTAAATTTTCAAGAAAATCGGTTCAGCCATTTCGGAGTCTATACGTAACGGACACACACAGACACACACACAGACAAAGTTCCATTTATAAATAAGTTTATATATATATATATATATATATATATATATATATATATATATACTTTTGGAGAAACTGTGTGCCATAAAGGATATAGTTTGTATATAATTCCCTTCTCTAAATTTGGACCAATCGATTTATCCTCTCACAGAATGAATTGAAGTCTGATTTCTATATCGTACAAATCCTTGGCGAATTAAAGATTCAGTTTTCCGACACTAATCTGCCTTTTTACCCGAGCGTCTTTTCGACCTCCACATAATCTCGTTGACTTCTCGTGATCAGACGCGCGAATGGTTCGGTTTTCATCCGGACGACATCTTTTAAATGGTGATTTCGCTTAAAAGCGGAGACGTAGTTTTGTTATTTAGTCGTTGGACGTCAATTTCAAATGCTGCTAATTTCGCCTCGGAGCCCCCCCCCCCGCCCCATCACATACACAAACAAATAGCTTACAAACATTAAAACCTCACGAGTATGCAAACATGCGCACACGTGTACATTTGCAATTTAAAATAGGTAGAAATTAGATTTATTCACACACACACACACACACACACACACACACACACACACACACACACACACACACACACACACACATACATATAAGAGGTAGAACCGCCGACTGACGCCACTTCGGTCGGGTTTCAATCCTGGGTAAAAAGCAATCGGAGTCTCACCGTACTGATGAGCTGTGATACAGCGAAACAGATCTGTCTGCGGATGACTATATATATATATATATATTACTTGATTATTGATTACTTTTACTTCTCCATCCAAAGACGTTCCTAATGAAGACATACATACATACATACGTACGCAGATACTCTTTCAACAATTAATACTACGAACATTTTCTACAAATGTTGATACCTTTAACTTTCTCATTAAACACGAACTCTACTTATAACTTCTTAATAATATTTCTAATTGCACATTAACTCCTACAACTTATTGTTAAGCTTTTCTTTTAATAAATTTCTATTTTAAAATGGAAAATGTATATTTTATTTTTACTCTATTCTACACAATCTCCATCAACACATTCCAATCGACAACCAGCTTCAACCTTCTGATAACGATGAAAACCGTCGGATAAATCTGATGATGATAAATTCTGCATAAAACTTGTAAGCTGTAGGGAGTTCGGTTAAGTATGCCACAAGGCCGAATCAAATAAACCCTAACCTTAAAAGAAATATGAAGATACATTAGATAAATAAAAAGTGACTTACTATCGAACATAACGGCCGTTTTGGCGGCCTTTAAACGAATATTCTATACAGTTACCTATTTTCTGGAAAAAAATAAACAAAAACAAATGTAAACCATCCCCACTCAAGAAATAGATAATAGAATTATCAATCGGATGTTGTTCGAATGATAACTTAGTTTTCATGATGATACAATTCTGACGGCTGCATATTATAGTTCTCTGAGAATGTAGGCTGCATTTCCTGTCTCGGCGAACTTTGTAATATTGTGAATCTGCATATCCGATGCAAACCGATTCCATCTGTACAGAAGGTGCCTTACCACGTGATTATATCTCCATCACTCTCTCTTCGAAGAATGACGAACTCCTCTTAAGTTTTAATCTTTCGCTTTTATTTTTTTCTCTCTCTAGATAACATGCTAAAAAATCTCGGTAGACCATAACCCCCCGGAAGCTTGCATATTCCGATTCAATAAATCTTTTCGTTGTCTAACATTCATTTTTTTTCTCTTTCCTTTATTCATTTTTTTTTCTTGCCTGGTTGCTTCAAAGATGAGTTGCTAAATAGATCTTGACCCAGCCCACCTCCCAAAAATATATTTCATTGACCAAACATTACATCAGAATTGGTCGAGAACATGCTTCAGGCCATAATTATTGGGCGACCCCAGTGTTTTAAAAAAATGATGCATTTTATACTATTTTTTTAGTATTAATTGCCAAGTAAATAATTGTAAATGAAAATAGAATGGTAATTTTGTTAATACTGCACAACAACATGAGCATCAAATAAATTTATAAATATTTAATAATTATCTATATTGCAGTTTCATCAATCAAAGAGTGAAGAAAATTTAGGGTGATTCGGACGGATTGATCTTTGCTTCCTTGCCTTGTATTATTCTGCAAAGTAATACTAACAAAAGAATCATCCTATTTTTTATTTGGCAAAAAAACTAAAAAATAGTATGAAATACATAATTTCTTTTTAAAAAAGACTGGTAAAAATGCAAGTAATAATTAATAATAAATAATCATAAATATGGCCGGTAGTGTATGTGTATCATTTAGTTAATATAGATCTACCTGTTAATATATAAGTTCCTGTTCACTCGTATCTATATATCTATGTCAATCTGTTCATAAATATCATACTCGTTTCACTATCTATGTCTGTCTCTTTATATATATATATATATATATATATATATATATATATATATATATATATATATATAAGTATTGTTGGAATAATATTCCTTGTCCAAAGAAACACTATTTTAAAAAAGTGCTCAATACAAAAGTAGAGCTAATAATAATAAGTTATAATTTTAGCAACAAGAACAAAGTAGATATAAGTATTAATTAATGATAATAATCTGACTTCAACCAAATCTTAATAACAATACCCACCAAAATTAACCTTAAGCCTGCCTGCATATTTTCCAAATGAGAAGTTGCTTTACTCTGATTGGTCCACATTGTATATACAATAATACCTCCCTGATTAAAGGGGCCATGCTCGTTTTCAGACTTTTAAACCATTCATTTAAGAACCATCACATCACTTGACAAGACACAAACGTGTCGAAACAAAATGGCTACTTTTGTAGTGATATTGTAACATATCCATGTTATAATTTATGAATAAATAATATATATATATATATATATATATATATATATATATATATAGTCATCCGCAAACATCTGTTTCACTGTATCATTGTATCACAGCTCATCAGTACGGTTAGACATCCGAGTGCTTTTTACCCAGGATTGAATCCCGACCGAATTAGCTATGGGCGCTCCGTAGAAGGAGGCATATTTTAAAGCGTGTAATATATCATGTATTCATAAGCCAGTAGTGAGCGTTATATATTAATTAAAGCTTGTAGAGCATGTGCAAACTACAAACTACGACAAAATTGTACATTTTGTTTTGATATTGAAAGAACAATGTTTTATTGTAGGACATTGTCCTTTCAATGTTGAAACAAAATGTTCAATTTTGTAGTAGTTTGTAGTAAGCACATGTTCTACAAGTAATAATTAATAAGAGATAATCATTGCCCTATTTTAATATTGATCACTTTTAAATTAAAGTTTTGAACGTTGTAATTATTTTCTTCGTTCTTACTCATTTGGATATATATATATATTAAAAAACTTTAATCCAAAAGAAAAAGCAGGAAGGTAAATCCCAAAGACCCGATCCTAATTAATATTAATATTTTAATATTAAAAAATGGTACTGGTGGAGGGCTCTGTGCAATTAATATTTAAATTACAGAACCAATTATAAAATAAAATAAATTTCGAAGTTTAAAACCGTTGTATGATCATTTCTACATGAAATCCCTAAGAGAGATTTCACGTATCATTAGCAAATTATACTAAAAATAAAATAAGAATTTACCGGCAGAAGTTAAAAAATTTCAAAAATTTACGCCACAGGAAAAAAATAGATAGGTGGCATTAATAAGTAGGTAGTAATCAAAGTCTATTTTTAGATTTTGGACAACATTCTTTTTTGATTGAGTAAAACATTAAAAAAATTGGCTTTGTCTAGCTCTAAAAAGAGGGAAAGGGAAGTAAAGGAAGTGGTGTTTGACAGGGAAGTGGGCTGAAACAAAATGGAAAGAAAAGGGGGGAAAAAGGAAAGGAAGAAAAAGAAAGAAAAGAAAATTTTCATACACGTAGAGACTCTAGGGTCGTGTTAATAAAACTAGCGTTTTTAAATGGATTTGAAACTATCAGAAAAAGATTTTAAGAAAAAAATTATTTGAGGAGAAAAACTGATATATAATTTATTTAAATTTAATTAAATTAATTTAAATAATTATAAACCTAGATTAAAATTAAAATTAAAATTAAATTTATAAAAATTATAGAATTTATTAAAAAAAATTTTTAAAAAATATTTTAGGTGCGGGGAAAATATATATATATACATGCAGGAAAAATTGGGGGTTAAGTTAGTCTAAGTATCCTTATTTCTTAAAAGGTAGATATTAATATTAATAGCAGAAAGGAAGAGGAAGGTAGAGGGGTGCAAAATTTATTATTTAAAAATTTAATTAATCAATCAATCAAAAACAAATATTTTATATTTTCTCTCCTAAAAACTAAATTTAAATCTGAAATATTAAATGTTCACAAATTTCACCTTATGGCGGCACTTACTAATGAATTTTTTCTTAAATTTAAGAGTAGGTGCTGGTTCCGGTACTTTAATATTAGTATTTTTTTTTTTTGCAGACACAGATCGCACCTATCACAAAAATTTCTCGGAATTCGGGCTGAACCTATCAATTTTCAACTAACTACAGAGCCTAGACCTTTTTCCTTCATTTTCCATAATCTCCGTGAAAAGGCTGTTTGGTATTTCTGACCCGGGTTCGAAAAAGAATACCTGTGATTGTAATATCTTTGCTTAAAAGTCCCCGCGGACATACCAACATAAGTCCGGTAATTTTCTTGTTGCTGGATGAGGAAATGTGAGCTCCATAACTTACCTGGGTGGATTTACATTTGCCCTCCACCGGGCAAATATCCACGGAGCTACAATTGCATTCACAACTAACATCTAACATTGCCTGATAACGAAATAGAAATCTCGAAACATAGAAATTTCCGTGTCTTTCGATTTATAATTAAATGATTATATTTATGTAAGAGAGAGAAGGAGAGAGAGGGAAAGAGAGAGGGGGAGAGAGAGGGAGAGAGAGAGAGAGAGAGAGCAAGGGGAAGGAGGCTAGCTGCACTGAGCGAGTGTCATTCTTAGAACATCAGAGGAAAAAGTTTTCGGCCATTAGTATCAAAATGTCTGCTCATAAATGTGGGCGCAGCGGATGAGAAAGAAAAACATGATATGGATCCGACTTCTATCAAATAAATTGAATCACGGTTTTATTAAATATACATAACATAAATATTAAAACCATAAAGACAAGTTCAATAATAAGAATAATATTAAAAATGTAAAAAATTGAAAATTGCTTACCAGAAACGCAGACAGTTCAGCTTCAAATTTGAATTTATGAATATATATATGTATATATATATATGTATATATATATAATATAATATAATATAATATAATATAATATAATATAATATAATTATATGGTAATGTCAATTTTTCATTGCTTCATGGAAATTTCTATGTTTCGAGATTAATTCTCATCATCAGGCAATGCTGGAGTGGTTGTGCAGACGATTTACATTTAAATGACAAATACTTTCGGTTTACTGTGAATGTAAAAGGACAAGTAACGTAATCCTTAAATGAACCATGTTCATTATGCTTATATGAAAAACTATTCATTATTAGATCCCTCAAAAATAAAAATTTATTAAATAAACGTAACGAAATTAATGTCATATGTAGACATTGTAAATTATTCACATTAGAAAATGGATAAAACCTAAATTAAATAACATGCACACCGATGAATTAGGTAAAAATAGAAATGAAAATAAAAATAAAGCCAAAGATAGAATAAGTTAGTTGTCCTTTTTTTTATCATCCCCCCCCACTTTTGTATCAGGATAGTAAAATTCACAGCAAATTGATAGATGTAGCAAAAGATAGCAGTTCGGGGTTTACTCGAAGGAAAGCAGACAAGAGGGGAATAGGGTCATGGAAAAAGAAAAAAAAGAGGAGGAAAAAAGTTGGTTAGCACGTAAATTCCTCGAGGTCAAACCCCTAAGTGAATCTCCATTCTGATTAGCCGAACACACACACACACACACACACACACACACACACACACACACACATATATATATATATATATATATCAGGAAATATTTATATGTAGTTGATATCAAGAAAACGTTAAATGAAAGAGCTTAAAAATCCCCAAGAAATTCTTCGAATTGATTGGCTACCTTGAAAATCCCCATTCAAGCATTTTACTTGCGTTTCAGCTGAAAGTCTTGGTCGTGCTGTTGAGTTTTTTCTTTTAGATTTTCGGTTTCTACTTCTTCACACATTTCCCGCTTGAACTATTCCGAGTTCCATGACTTTTCGTTTGCGTCATTAACAGGAAGTACATTGAAACCAGATTTATCCAGAATTAGCTCTGTTAACACCAAGTGAGAAATGACAGGGTTAGAAATCGGCAACTGCCAAATTACTTGCTCCTGCACGTTCCATTAATCTCCACCGGAAGTACGTCAGCGTTTGTCTTGCATCAGATACAGGATGTTAACCTCAGCTTGGATCCTCATTTCGAAAGGTGAATATTCATTTCGCCTTATGGATATTAGTGTTCTCTGTTTTGTTTTTATGGAGCGACGTTTCTGTCTCGATTATGTGAGGATATTTGAATATACATTTTTAGATAACAACAACATAACAATTTAACATAAACAAAATCGTTCTTTTCCTGTAATATAAACTGAGATTGAAAATGAAAGTAGAGGAAATATGTCTCACTTAACAAAATCAATTAAAAATAAAATATTGATTTTTGACAGAAATTTGTAATAGATCTTTATTTAAATTATTGCTAAATTTATTGATTATTTAAAAGTCCTTTAAAATAAATATATTTTAATTTAATATATATTTTTAACCTATAAATTAACGAAATGAAATAAAAATAACACAGAAAATATATTCTACAATAGTAAAATGATTCTGCTGATATTTTTCAATATTTAATGAATGAATATTAAATATTTTTGCTAATATGTTGGTTTTCATTCTATAGTTACATCTTTTTAGATTAATAAAATTTCTTTACTTATTGTATATCTACTGAAAATGAGTAATCTTGTGAGAAAAATGCAATCAAAAAATTTTCTTTTTTCATTTAAACACCCGAATACTTAATTTAAATTATTTTGAAACTATAGGGAGCTGGTTAATATTTCTTTGATTCGGCCTTGTGTCTTACTTAACCGAACTCCCTACAGATTACAAGTTTTATGCAGTGCTATAATCATTATCAGAGTTATCAGAAGGTTTTTTCATAGTTATCAGAAGGTTGGTTGTCGGCAGGTTGGAATGTGTGGATTAGTGTAGAAGAATAAAATATACATTTGCATTTTAAAATAGAAATTTATTAAAGGGAGGAATAACAAGAATTCGTAGAAATTAATGTTCAATGAGAATATTAAGAGTATCAAGAGTTCGTATAAAATGTTCGTAGTAGTAAATGTTGACGTTGATGAAGTCCTTTTATTGTAATCTAGATTTTTCCCACTTACTCGCGAAGACCTTTTTGATCTTGCAAGTTGCTCCCATTCATCAAAAAAACGTTTTAACACTTACTTGCAAAAATCTGATTTCGACTTTTTCGTTAAGCACATGGGCAATCCTTTTTCTATTTGAGAAAACCAGGATTTCACACGTCATTGTGAATTTGTGTAAAAGTGAAGAAGGTTGATTTTAATTAATTTATTATCCGTTAAAATTTCACCCCGTGCAAGGCGGTAATACCATTAGGAAAAAAAAAAGGTTTTTACTGAAGCGGAAGGAGAATCAGAAAAAGTAAGAAGCACAGAAAAAAATTGGGAGAATAATGTTGCATTTATTTCTTTTCAGATTGTAGTTGACAGGGAAGCAAAAAATCAGAAAGGATTTCCACAGGCGAAAAGTCTGAGTAAAGATATTTTTATTTGTATATTTTTATTTCAACAGTCAATCAATGAGACTCAGTTACAAAAAGTTACCAAAGAGAAAAGCTCATTAAAACAATTGCAATTAAAACATCTATAGAGAAAAGGGAAATTTTGTCACAGTGGTGGGAAACTGACTGAAACAGATATGTTAGATCAGTACTAATATCGTTGCAGATTCCTCTTTGGATTTTGTTTATAATATTGAGCTATATAGCAGGAGCACCAGATCAGGTGTGGCAGCAATGTTCGATGTACAAAGAAGTGGTAGATTTATTATCGTGCAAGATGGTTTCTGGCGAGAAAAACTGTGAACCAATTTTCTTAGCAGAAGACCTGGCAACTAATTCAATATAATCATTCCTCTTCATGTCAGTGGAAAATGTGAGTCCAAAAATGTGCAATGGGTAGTTTTCCTGAAGGTTTACATCATTCATAACGATGGAAAGAAAAACATTACTCGCTAAAGCATTTTCGTTTTTGAGGCTTTAAAACTTAAATACCATTTCTTGTCCCATTAACAACTGATTGAAAGTTATTCTAGAAATTAGCTGTCAGCTTCATCAGACTTACTGGATATACTATTAAGACAGCAGTAAATGCTGGTGCTATCAGCATGATATTCATTCAGTCATTCAGTTAAGTGCCATACGTGATACTGGCTTGGGTGATCATGTCTCAAAAGAGACATGACTGACTGGGCAGATGATTTTCCCGCAGTAGGTTGCCATTACTTTCTACGGTAAACTGGTTGCCAACCAAGGCTATATAACCCAATCTGTCCTGGTATTTAACCCATAGATGAAGGGCATTTGCGCGTAAGTGAATGCAACGAATTTGACTGGAATTCGTACTCGGCTCACCGATTTCTAATTCTGAGTCGATATCCACTGCACCACAACGCACATCCTAAAAACACTACATTTACACAGCTGGTATTCCCAAGCGGTTACCCATCTAAGTACTGACCAGGCTCGATGCTGCTTAACTTCAGTGATCAGAGGAGAACCAGTATATTCAACGTGATATTCATTACACGATTTTTTACGAAGTACCAAATCAAATTCCTGTCGTAATGGGTGTGTTTAAAATACAATTTAAAATACTGAAAAGCGCTTAGAAGGAATTGGAATTGATACCAAGATTGTAGACCACCTGTATAACTGCTGTCATATACCCTGTAATGATTCTTTAAAATGTTCTTGAGTTTTGAGGAGTCATGTTGATACTATGCCTAAAGAACTACGTCAATGTGTGACACTGATATAATTATTGAAGAGAGTTATAGATATATGTTAAAAATATTTTTATACTACATCCAACACCAAGACCTCTGATCGGAAAGTTTTGAGAAACGTTGAACCAATTCTTCATTACTGTTATTCCCAGATACACCATAATTCGGTGTGATAGCACCTATTAGGGTCCCAGCTAAGGTAAAATAGTGAACCCCTAAACTGGGATTAAAAAATGGGTATATAAAAATATATTTCATAGTAATGATATTGGCAATACATTTTCACTGTAAAAATGTTCCAAGCAATAACGATTTCCATAGAAAAATAGTAACAATATATTTTGAGAAAAAATAAATTATCAAAGCCCACAAGAAAATAAAATTTCGGCATTAAATGATACATCAGAAATTGATATACTGTTAAACAACTCAAACCAACTGTCTCCAAATTATACTCTTCTGGAATTAGCGCTAATGACATATGAAATCTTTAAAGGTATCCAAATTCATCACATTGGTAGATCTTGTGTTCATAAAAAATATAACCAGTTTGTTGCCAATGGAAAGAAAATTGTTATAAGTTAAAAGGTAACTACTCATAAGTTTTTATTTTATGACACAGACGAAGTAATTCTTCTTAGCATCTCTTAAGTTGAGTATCACGGACCAGTTGTTCTTAACAACTAATTAGCTTCGTGTTACGACAAGGTTACTGTTCTCAGCAAATCGTAGGATTTCTACGACGTACATGTTAGCTGTTCTTAGCAACTCGTAATCTTTGTAGTACGGACGAGGCGACAATTCTTAGCAACTTTTTAGCATGGTGTCACAAACAAGATAACTGTTCTTAGCAACTCGCAATATTGGTGCCACGGACGAGGTAATTCTTTTTAGCAACTAGGAAGATTGGTGCATGGAAAAAAGTATTTTTTTTAGCAACTCATAATATTGTTGCCACGGACGAGATAGCTGATTTTACAAACTAAAAGCTTGGTGCATGGAAAAAGGAAATTTTGTTTTATCAAGTCTTAATATTGGTGCAATGGACGAGGTAACTGTTTTAACTAATAAGCTTGGTTCATGTGAAAAGGTAAATTTTCTTAGCAACTCGTAATATTGGTGCCACGGACGAGGTAACTATTTTACCACCTAGGAAGCTTGGTGCATGGGAAAAGTAAATTTTCTTAGCAACTCGTAATATTAGTGCCACTGAGGAGGCAACAGTTTTTAGCAACTACGAAACTTGGTGCCGATGTATCTGTTTTTAGCAAGTGGGAAGCTTGGTGCATGGGAAAAGTAAATTTTCTTAGCAACTCGTAATATTGGTGCCACAGTCGAGGCAACCGTGTTTAGCAACTAGGAAGCTTGGTGCACGGGAAAAGTAAAATTTCTTAGCAATTGGTACTATTAGTGCCACTAAGGAGGCAACAGTTTCTAGCAACTACGAAACTTGGTGCATGGGAAAAGTAAATTTTCTTAGCAACTCGTAATATTGGTGCCACAGTCGAGGCAACCGTGTTTAGCAACTAGGAAGCTTGGTGCACGGGAAAAGTAAAATTTCTTAGCAATTGGTACTATTAGTGCCACTAAGGAGGCAACAGTTTTTAGCAACTACGAAACTTGGTGCATGGGAAAAGTAAATTTTCTTAGCAACTCGTAATATTAGTGCCACTGATGAGGCAACTTTTTTTAGCAACTAGGAAGCTTGGTGCATGGGAAAAGGTAAATCTTCTTAGCAACTCATAATATTGGTGCCTGTTAACAGGTAACTGTCTTTAGCAACTAGGAAGCTTGGTGCATGGGAAAAGTAAATTTTCTTAGCAACTCGTAATATTAGTGCCACTGAGGAGCAAGAGTTTTTAGCAACTATGAAACTTGGTGCATGATAAAAGGTAAATTTTCTTAGCAACTTTTAATATTGGTGCCACGGACGAGGCAACTGTTTTTAGCAACTAGGAAGATTGGTACAGGTGAAAAGTCCATTTTTCTTAGCAACTCGTAATATTGGTGCCACGGACGAGGTAACTGTTTTTAGCAACTAGGAAGCTTGGTCCATGGGCAAAAGGTAAATTTTCTTAGCAAGTCGAAATATTGATGTCATGGTCGAGTTAACTGTTTTTACCAACTTGTATGCTTGGTGTCACAGTCGAAATAACTCGTCTTAACAACTCGCAAGTTTATTGCCACGAACAAGATTACTGTTCTTAGCAACTCGTAAGCTATGTGTCACGGACAAAGTTACTGTATTTAGTAAATCGTAAGCTTTGAGCTAAGGACGATATAACTGTTATTGCCAACTGGTAAGCCTTGTGTCATGCATGTGACAATTGGTCTTGGAAACTTGTAAGGTTTGTGTCACAGTTGAGGTAACTGTTCTTAGCAACAAGTAATCCTTTTTGACACAGACAAGATAACTGTACTTAGAAACTCGTAAGCTGGTGCTACAGACGTGGTAGCCTTTTTTTACAACTCGTAAACTTTGTTTAACGGGCTAAGTAACTGTTCTTAGCAAAGCGTAGACTTTTTGCTACGGACGAAGTTACTGTTCTTAGCGACTCGTAAGCTTTGAGCCACGGACGAGGTTACTGTTCTTAGCGACACGTATGCTTTGTGTCAGGGATGAGGTTAAATGTTTTTAGTAACTCGTAAACTTTGAGCCAGAGAAGAGGTTACTGTTCTTAGCGACTCGTAATCTTTGTGCCACTGATGTACTGTTCTTAAAGGACCCGTAAGCTGTGCCACTGATGATGTACTGTTCTTAGCGACCCGTAAGCTTTGTGCCACGGATGGCGTACTGTTCTTAGCAACCCATAAGCTTTGTGCCATGGATGATGTACTGTTCTGAGCGACTCGTAAGCTTTGTGCCACTGATGATGTACTGTTCTTAGCGACTCGTAAGCTTTGTGCCACTGATGATGTACTGTACATAGCGACCTGCAAGCTTTGTGCCACTGATGATGTACTGTTCTTAGCGACTCGTAAGCTTTGTGCCACGGATGATGTACTGTTCTTAGCGACTCGTAAGCTTTGTGCCACGGATGATGCACTGTTCTTAGCGACCCGTAAGCTTTGTGTCACGGATGATGTACTGTTCTTAGAGACTCGTAAGCTTTGTGCCACGGATGATGTACTGTTCTTAGCGACTCGTATTTGTGCCACGGATGATGTACTGTTCTTATTGGACCTGGTAAGCTTTGTGCCACGGATGATGTACTGTTCTTAGCGACCAGTAAGCTTTGTGCCACGGATGATGTACTGTTCTTAGCGACCCGTAAGCTTTGTGCCACGGATGATGTTCGTTCTTAGCGACCCGTAAGCTTTGTGCCACTGATGATGTACTGTTCTTAGCGACTCGTAAGCTTTGTGCCACTGATGATGTACTGTTCTTAGCGACTCGTAAGCTTTGTGCCACTGATGATGTACTGTTCTTAGCGACTCGTAAGCTTTGTGCCACTGATGATGTACTGTTCTTAGTGACTCGTAAGCTTTGTGCCACTGATGATGTACTGTTCTTAGCGACTCGTAAGCTTTGTGCCACTGATGATGTACTGTTCTTAGCGACTCGTAAGCTTTGTGCTACTGATGATGTACTGTTCTTAGCGACTCGTAAGCTTTGTGCCACGGATGATGTACTGTTCTTAGCAACCCGTAAGTTTGTGCCACTGATGATGTACTGTTCTTAGCGACCCGTAAGCTTTGTGCCACGGATGGCGTACTGTTCTTAGCAACCCATAAGCTTTGTGCCATGGATGATGTACTGTTCTGAGCGACTCGTAAGCTTTGTGCTACTGATGATGTACTGTTCTTAGCGACTCGTAAGCTTTGTGCCACTGATGATGTACTGTACATAGCGAATCGTAAGCTTTGTGCCACTGATGGATGTACTGTTCTTAGCGACTCGTAAGCTTTGTGCCACGGATGATGTACTGTTCTTAGCGACTCGTAAGCTTTGTGCCACTGATGATGTACTGTTCTTAGCGACTCGTAAGCCTTGTGCCACTGATGATGTACTGTTCTAGCGACTCGTAAGCTTTGTGCCACGGATGATGTACTGTTCTTAGCAACCCGTAAGCTTTGTGCCACTGATGATGTACTGTTCTTAGCGACCCGTAAGCTTTGTGCCACTGATGATGTACTGTACATAGCGACCCGTAAGCTTTGTGCCACTGATGGCGTACTGTACATAGCGACCCGTAAGCTTTGTGCCACTGATGATGTACTGTCTTTGAAGGGGCGACTCGTAAGCTTTGTGCCACGGATGATGTACTGTTCTTAGCGACTCGTAAGCTTTGTGCCACGGATGATGTAATTGTTCTTAGCGACCCGTAAGCTTTGTGTCACGGATGATGTACTGTTCTTAGAGACTCGTAAGCTTTGTGCCACGGATGATGTACTGTTCTTAGCGACTCGTAAGCTTTGTGCCACGGATGATGTACTGTTCTTAGCGACCCGTAAGCTTTGTGCCACGGATGATGTACTGTTCTTAGCGACCAGTAAGCTTTGTGCCACGGATGATGCATCAAGTTCTTAGCGACCCGTGTAAGCTTTGTGCCACGGATGATGTACCGTTCTTAGCGACCTCGTAAGCGGAAGCCACTGATGATGTACTGTTCTTAGCGACTCGTAAGCTTTGTGCCACTGATGATGTACTGTTCTTAGCGACTCGTAAGCTTTGTGCCACTGATGATGTACTGTTCTTAGCGACTCGTAAGCTTTGTTACCGATGATGTACTGTTCTTAGCGACTCGTAAGCTTTGTGCCACTGATGATGTACTGTTCTTAGCGACTCGTAAGCTTTGTGCCACTGATGATGTACTGTTCTTAGCGACTCGTGTTTTGTGCTACTGATGATGTACTGTTCTTATGACCACGTAAGCTTTGTGCCACGGATGATGTACTGTTCTTAGCAACCCGTAAGTTTGTGCCACTGATGATGTACTGTTCTTAGCGACCCAAGCTTTGTGCCACGGATGGCGTACTGTTCTTAGCAACCCATAAGCTTTGTGCCACAGATGATGTACTGTTCTGAGCGACCGTAAGCTTTGTGCCACTGATGATGTACTGTTCTTAGCGACTCGTAAGCTTTGTGCCACTGATGATGTACTGTACATAGCGACCCGTAAGCTTTGTGCCACTGATGATGTACTGTTCTTAGCGACTCGTAAGCTTTGTGCCACGGATGATGTACTGTTCTTAGCGACTCGTGTAAGCTTTGTGCCACTGATGATGTACTGTTCTTAGCGACTCGTAAGCTTTGTGCCACTGATGATGTACTGTCTTTAGCGACTCGTAAGCTTTGTGCCACGGATGATGTACTGTTCTTAGCAACCTGCAAGCTTTGTGCCATTGATGATGTACTGTTCTTAGCGACCTGTAAGCTTTGTGCCACGGATGGCGTACTGTTCTTAGCAACCCATAAGCTTTGTGCCATGGATGATGTACTGTTCTGAGCGACTCGTAAGCTTTGTGCCACTGATGATGTACTAGCGACTCGTAAGCTTTGTGCCACTGATGATGTGCACTGTACATATGACCCGTAAGCTTTGTGCCACTGATGATAATTGTTCTTAGCGACTCGTAAGCTTTGTGCCACGGATGATGTACTGTTCTTAGCGACTCGTAAGCTTTGTGCCACGGATGATGTACTGTTCTTAGCGACCCGTAAGCTTTGTGCCACTGATGATGTACTGTTCTTAGCGACCCGTAAGCTTTGTGCGACTGATGATGTACTGTTCTTAGCGACCCGTAAGCTTTGTGCCACGGATGGCGTACTGTTCTTAGCAACCCATAAGCTTTGTGCCATGGATGATGTACTGTTCTGAGCGACTCGTAAGCTTTGTGCCACTGATGATGTACTGTTCTTAGCGACTCGTAAGCTTTGTGCCACTGATGATGTACTGTACATAGCGACCCGTAAGCTTTGTGCCACTGATGATGTACTGTTCTTAGCGACTCGTAAGCTTTGTGCCACGGATGATGTACTGTTCTTAGCGACTCGTAAGCTTTGTGCCACGGATGATGTACTGTTCTTAGCGACCAGTAAGCTTTGTGCCACGGATGATGTACTGTTCTTAGAGACTCGTAAGCTTTGTGCCACGGATGATGTACTGTTCTTAGCGACTCGTAAGCTTTGTGCCACGGATGATGTACTGTTCTTAGCGACCCGTAAGCTTTGTGCCACGGATGATGTACTGTTCTTAGCGACCAGTAAGCCTTGTGCCACGGATGATGTACTGTTCTTAGCGACCCGTAAGCTTTGTGCAACGGATGATGTACTGTTCTTAGCGACCCGTAAGCTTTGTGCCACGGATGATGTACTGTTCTTAGCGACTCGTAAGCTTTGTGCCACTGATGATGTACTGTTCTTAGCGACTCGTAAGCTTTGTGACACTGATGATGTACTGTTCTTAGCGACTCGTAAGCTTTGTGCCACGGATGATGTACTGTTCTTAGCGACTCGTAAGCTTTGTGCCACTGATGATGTACTGTTCTTAGCGACCCGTAAGCTTTGTGCCACTGATGATGTACTGTTCTTAGCGACTCGTAAGCTTTGTGCCACAGATGATGTACTGTTCTTAGCGACCCGTAAGCTTTGTGCCACTGATGATGTACTGTTCGTAGCGACCCGTAAGGTTTGTGCCACGGATGATGTACTGTTCTTAGCGACCCGTAAGCTTTGTGCCACTGATGATGTACTGTTCTTACCGACCCGTAAGCTTTGTGCCACTGATGATGTACTGTTCTTAGCGACCCGTAAGCTTTGTGCCACTGATGATGTACTGTTCTTAGAGACTCGTAAGCTTTGTGCCACCGATGATGTACTGTTCTTAGCGACTCGTAAGCTTTGTGCCACGGATGATGTACTGTACTTAGCAACCCGTAAGCTTTGTGCCATCGATGATGTACTGTTCTTAGCGACCCGTAAGCTTTGTGCCACGGATGGCGTAATCGTTCTTAGCAACCCATAAGCTTTGTGCCATGGATGATGTACTGTTCTGAGCGACTCGTAAGCTTTGTGCCACTGATGATGTACTGTTCTTAGCGACTCGTAAGCTTTGTGCCACTGATGATGTACTGTACATAGCGACCCGTAAGCTTTGTGCCACTGATGATGTACTGTTCTTAGCGACTCGTAAGCTTTGTGCCACGGATGATGTACTGTTCTTAGCGATCGTAAGCTTTGTGCCACGGATGATGTACTGTTCTTAGCGACCCGTAAGCTTTGTGCCACGGATGATGACTGTTCTGAGCGACTCGTAAGCTCGGTGCCACGGATGATGTACTGTTCTTAGCGACTCGCAAGCTTTGTGCCACGGATGATGTGTACTGTTCTTAGTTGACTCGTAAGCTTTGTGCCACGGATGTGATGTACTGTTCTTAGCGACCAGTAAGCTTTGTGCCACGGATGATGTACTGTTCTTAGCGCGACCCGTATTGGTGCCACGGATGATGTACTGTTCTTAAGGACCCGTAAGCTTTGTGCCACTGATGATGTACTGTTCTTAGCGACTCGTAAGCTTTGTGCCACTGATGATGTACTGTTCTTAGCGACTCGTAAGCTTTGTGCCACTGATGATGTACTGTTCTTAGCGACTCGTAAGCTTTGTGCCACTGATGATGTACTGTTTTAGCGACTCGTAAGCTTTGTGCCACTGATGATGTACTGTTCTTAGCGACTCGTAAGCTTTGTGCCACTGATGATGTACTGTTTCTAGCGACTCGTAAGCTTTGTGCCACGGATGATGTACTGTTCTTAGCGACTCGTAAGCTTTGTGCCACTGATGATGTACTGTTCTTAGCGACTCGTAAGCTTTGTGCCACGGATGATGTACTGTTCTTAGCGACCCGTAAGCTTTGTGCCACTGATGATGTACTGTTCTTAGCGACTCGTAAGCTTTGTGCCACGGATGATGTACTGTTCTTAGCGACTCGTAAGCTTTGTGCCACTGATGATGTACTGTTTCATGACCCGTAAGCTTTGTGCCACGGATGATGTACCGTTCTTAGCGACTCGTAAGCTTTGTGCCACTGATGATGTACTGTTTCTAGCGACTCGTAAGCTTTGTGACACTGATGATGTGATACCGTTCTTAGCGACTCGTAAGCTTTGTCCCACGGATGATGTACTGTCTTTAGCGACCCGTAAGCTTTGTGCCACTGATGATGTACTGTTCTAGCGACTCGTAAGCTTTGTGCCACGGATGATACCGTTCTTAGCGACTCGTAAGCTTTGTGCCACTGATGATGTACTGTTCTTAGCGACCCGTAAGCTTTGTGCCACGGATGATGTACTGTTCTTAGCGACTCGTAAGCTTTGTACCACTGATGATGTACGTTCTTAGCGACTCGTAATCTTTGTGACACTGATGATGTACTGTTCTCAGCGACTCGTAAGCTTTGTGCCACTGATGATGTACTGTTCTTAGCGACTCGTAAGCTTTGTGCCACTGATGTTGTACTGTTCTTAGCGACTCGTAAGCTTTGTGCCACTGATGATGTACTGTTCTAGTGACTCGTAAGCTTTGTGACACTGATGATGTACTGTTCTTAGCGACTCGTAAGCTTTGTGCCACGGATGATGTACTGTTCTTAGCGACTCGTAAGCTTTGTGCCACTGATGATGTACTTGCTCTATGACTCGTCAGCTTTGTTAATTGATGATGTACTGTTCTTAGAGACCGTAAGCTTTGTGCCACTGATGATGTACTGGGTTCTTAGCGACTCGTAAGTTTGTGCCACGGATGATGTACTGTTCTTAGCAACCCGTAAGCTTTGTGCCACTGATGATGTACTGTTCTTAGCGACCCGTAAGCTTTGTGCCACTGATGATGTACTGTTCTTAGCGACTCGTAAGCTTTGTTACTGGATGATGTACTGTTCTTAGCGACTCGTAAGCTTTGTGCCACTGATGATGTACTGTTCTTAGCGACTCGTAAGCTTTGTGCCACTGATGATGTACTGTTCTTAGCGACGTAAGCTTTGTGCCACGGATGATGTACTGTTCTTAGCGACCCGTGTAAGCTTTGTGCCACTGATGATGTACTGTTCTTAGCGACTCGTAAGCTTTGTGCCACGGATGATGTACTGTTCTTATGACCCGTAAGCTTTGTGCCACGGATGATGTACTGTTCTAGCGACTCGTAAGCTTTGTGCCACGGATGATGTAACAGTTCTTAGCGACCCGTAAGCTTTGTGCCACTGATGATGTACTGTTCTTAGCGACTCGTGCTTGTGCCACGGATGATGTACTGTTCTTAGCGACCCGTAAGCTTTGTGCCACTGATGATGTACTGTTCTTAGCGACCCGTAAGCTTTGCGCCACTGATGATGTACTGTTCTTAGCGACTCGTAAGCTTTGTGCCACTGATGATGTACTGTTCTTAGCGACCCGTAAGCTTTGTGCCACTGATGATGTACTGTTCTTAGCAACTCGTAAGCTTTGTGCCACTGATGATGTACTGTTCTTATGACCCAAAGCTTTGTGCCACTGATGATGTACTGTTCTTAGCGACCCGTAAGCTTTGTGCCACTGATGATGTACTGTTCTTAGTGACTCGTAAGCTTTGTGCCACTGATGATGTACTGTTCTTAGCGACTCGTAAGCTTTGTGCCACGGATGATGTACTGTTCTTAGCAACCCGTAAGCTTTGTGCCACTGATGATGTACTGTTCTTAGCGACCCGCAAGCTTTGTGCCACAGATGATGTACTGTTCTTAGCGACTCGTAAGCTTGTGCCACGGATGATGTACTGTTCTAGCGACCCGTAAGCTTTGTGCCACTGATGATGTACTGTTCTTAGCGACTCGTAAGCTTGTGCCACTGATGATGTACTGTTCTTAGCGACTCGTAAGCTTTGTTCCACTGATGATGTACTGTTCTTAGCGACTCGTAAGCTTTGTGACACTGATGATGTACTGTTCTTAGCGAATCGTAAGCTTTGTGCCACGGATGATGTACTGTTCTTAGCGACTCGTAAGCTTTGTGCCACTGATGATGTACCGTTCTTAGCGACTCGTAAGCTTTGTGCCACTGATGATTTACTGTTCTACATGACTCGTAAGCTTTGTGACACTGATGATGTACTGTTCTTAGCGACCCGTAAGCTTTGTGCCACTGATGATGTGCAATTGTTCTTAGCGACTCGTAAGCTTTGTGCCACGGATGATGTACTATTCTTAGCGACCCGTAAGCTTTGTGCCACTGATGATGTACTGTTCTTAGCGACCCGTAAGCTTTGTGCCACTTCCACGATGTACTGTTCTTAGCGACCCTAGCTTTGTGCCACTGATGATGTACTGTTCTTAGAGACTCGTAAGCTTTGTGCCACTGATGATGTACTGTTCTTAGCGACTCGTAAGCTTTGTGCCACGGATGATGTACTGTTCTTAGCAACCCGTAAGCTTTGTGCCACTGATGATAATGTCTTAGCGACCCGTGCTTTGTGCCACTGATGATGTACTGTTTCCAGCGACTCGTAAGCTTTGTGCCACTGATGATGTACTGTTCTTAGCGACCCGTAAGCTTTGTGCCACTGATGATGTACTGTTCTTTAGCGACTCGTAAGCTTTGTGCCACTGATGATGTACTGTTCTAGCGACTCGTAAGCTTTGTTCCACTGATGATGCAATTGTTCTTAGCGACTTCGTAAGCTTTGTGACACTGATGATGTACTTTTCTTAGCGAATCGTAAGCTTTGTGCCACGGATGATGTACTGTTCTAGCGACTAAAGCTTTGTGCCACTGATGATGTACTGTTCTTAGCGACTCGTAAGCTTTGTGCCACTGATGATTTACTGTTCTTAGCGACTCGTAAGCTTTGTGACACTGATGATGTACTGTTCTTAGCGACCCGTAAGCTTTGTGCCACTGATGATGTACTGTTCTTAGCGACTCGTAAGCTTTGTGCCACGGATGATGTACTGTTCTTAGCGACCCGTAAGCTTTGTGCCACTGATGATGTACTGTTCTTAGCGACTCGTAAGCTTTGTGCCATTGATGATGTACTGTTCTTAGCGACTCGTAAGCTTTGTGACACGGATGATGTACTGTTCTTAGCGACTAAGCTTTGTGCCACTGATGATGTACTGTTCTTAGCGACTCGTAAGCTTTGTGACACTGATGCATGCATTGTTCTTAGCGACTCGTAAGCTTTGTGCCACTGATGATGTACTGTTCTTAGCGATCTCCGTAAGCTTTGTGCCACTGATGATGTACTGTTCTTAGCGACTCGTAAGCTTTGTGCCACGGATGATGTACTGTTCTTAGCGACTCGTAAGCTTTGTGCCACTGATGATGTACTGTTCTTAGCGACCCGTAAGCTTTGTGCCACATTGATGATGTACTGTTCTTTAGCGACCTGTAAGCTTTGTGCCACTGATGATGTACTGTTTTTAGCGACTCGTAAGCTTTGTGCCACGGATAATGTACTGTTCTTAGCGACTCGTAAGCTTTGTGCTACGGATGATGTACTGTTCTTAGCGACTCGTAAGCTTTGTGCCACGGATGATGTACTGTTCTTAGCGATCATAAGCTTTGTGCCACTGATGATGTACTGTTCTTAGCGAACCGTAAGCTTTGTGCCACTGATGGTGTACTGTTCTTAGTGACTCGTAAGCTTTGTGCCACGGATGATGTACTGTTCTTAGCGACTCGTATGCTTTGTGCCACTGATGATGTACTGTTCTTAGCGACTCGTAAGCTTTGTGCCACGGATGATGTACTGGTCTTAGCGACGCGTAAGCTTTGTGCCACTGATGATGTACTCTTCTTAGCGACTCGTAAGCTTTGTGCCACGGATGATGTACTGTTCTTAGCGATTCATATGCTTTGTGCCTCTGATGATGTACTGTTCTTAGCGACTCGTAAGCTTTGTGCTACGGATGATGTACTGTTCTTAGCGACTCGTAAGCTTTGTGCCACGGATGATGTACCGTTCTTAGCGACTCGTAAGCTTTGTGCCACGGATGATGTACTGTTCTTAGCGACTCGTAAGCTTTGTGCCACTGATGATGTACTGTTCTTAGCGACTCGTAAGCTTTGTGCCACGGATGATGTACTGTTCTTAGCGACCCGTAAGCTTTGTGCCACTGATGATGTACTGTTCTTAGCGACTCGTAAGCTTTGTGCCACGGATGATGTACTGTTCTTAGCGACCCGTAAGCTTTGTGCCACTGATGATGTACTGTTCTTAGCGACCCGTAAGCTTTGTGCCACTGATGATGTACTGTTCTTAGCGACTCGTAAGCTTTGTGCCACTGATGATGTACTGTTCTTTGCGACCCGTAAGCTTTGTGCCACTGATGATTTACTGTTCTTAGCGACTCGTAAGCTTTGTGCCACTGATGATGTACTGTTCTTAGCGACCCGTAAGCTTTGTGCCACTGATGATGTACTGTTCTTAGCGACCCGTAAGCTTTGTGCCACGGATGATGTACTGTTCTTAGCGACCCGTAAGCTTTGTGCCACTGATGATGTACTGTTCTTAGCGACCCGTAAGCTTTGTGCCACTGATGATGTACTGTTCTTAGCGACCCGTAAGCTTTGTGCCACTGATGATGTACTGTTCTTAGAGACTCGTAAGCTTTGTGCCACTGATGATGTACTGTTCTTAGCGACTCGTAAGCTTTGTGCCACGGATGATGTACTGTTCTTAGCAACCCGTAAGCTTTGTGCCACTGATGATGTACTGTTCTTAGCGACCCGTAAGCTTTGTGCCACTGATGATGTACTGTTCTTAGCGACTCGTAAGCTTTGTGCCACTGATGATGTACTGTTCTTAGCGACCCGTAAGCTTTGTGCCACTAATGATGTACTGTTCTTAGCGACTCGTAAGCTTTGTGCCACTGATGATGTACTGTTCTTAGCGACTCGTAAGCTTTGTTCCACTGATGATGTACTGTTCTTAGCGACTCGTAAGCTTTGTGACACTGATGATGTACTTTTCTTAGCGAATCGTAAGCTTTGTGCCACGGATGATGTACTGTTCTTAGCGACTCGTAAGCTTTGTGCCACTGATGATGTACTGTTCTTAGCGACTCGTAAGCTTTGTGCCACTGATGATTTACTGTTCTTAGCGACTCGTAAGCTTTGTGACACTGATGATGTACTGTTCTTAGCGACCCGTAAGCTTTGTGCCACTGATGATGTACTGTTCTTAGCGACTCGTAAGCTTTGTGCCACGGATGATGTACTGTTCTTAGCAACCCGTAAGCTTTGTGCCACTGATGATGTACTGTTCTTAGCGACCCGTAAGCTTTGTGCCACGGATGGCGTACTGTTCTTAGCAACCCATAAGCTTTGTGCCATGGATGATGTACTGTTCTGAGCGACTCGTAAGCTTTGTGCCACTGATGATGTACTGTTCTTAGCGACTCGTAAGCTTTGTGCCACTGATGATGTACTGTACATAGCGACCCGTAAGCTTTGTGCCACTGATGATGTACTGTTCTTAGCGACTCGTAAGCTTTGTGCCACGGATGATGTACTGTTCTTAGCGACTCGTAAGCTTTGTGCCACGGATGATGTACTGTTCTTAGCGACCCGTAAGCTTTGTGCCACGGATGATGTACTGTTCTTAGAGACTCGTAAGCTTTGTGCCACGGATGATGTACTGTTCTTAGCGACTCGTAAGCTTTGTGCCACGGATGATGTACTGTTCTTAGCGACTCGTAAGCTTTGTGCCACGGATGATGTACTGTTCTTAGCGACCAGTAAGCTTTGTGCCACGGATGATGTACTGTTCTTAGCGACCCGCAAGCTTTGTATTACTTGATGATGTACTGTTCTTAGCGACTCAGTGCTTGTGCCACTGATGATGTACTGTCGGCGACTCGTAAGTTTTGTGCCACTGATGATGTACTGTTCTTAGCGACTCGTAAGCTTTGTGCCACTGATGATGTACTGTTCTTAGCGACTCGTAAGCTTTGTGCCACTGATGATGTACTGTTCTTAGCGACTCGTAAGCTTTGTGCCACTGATGATGTACTGTTCTTAGCGACTCGTAAGCTTTGTGCCACTGATGATGTACTGTTCTTAGCGACTCGTAAGCTTTGTGCCACGGATGATGTACTGTTCTTAGCGACTCGTAAGCTTTGTGCCACTGATGATGTACTGTTCTTAGCGACTCGTAAGCTTTGTGCCACGGATGATGTACTGTTCTTAGCGACCTGTAAGCTTTGTGCCACTGATGATGTACTGTTCTTAGCGACTCGTAAGCTTTGTGCCACGGATGATGTACTAATTTTTTTATGACTCGTAAGCTTTGTGCCACTGATGATGTACTGTTCTTAGCGACCCGTAAGCTTTGTGCCACGGATGATGTACTGTTCTTAGCGACTCGTAAGCTTTGTGACACTGATGATGTACTGTTCTTAGCGACTCGTAAGCTTTGTGCCACGGATGATGTACTGTTCTTAGCGACTCGTAAGCTTTGTGCCACTGATGATGTACTGTTCTTAGCGACTCGTCAGCTTTGTGCCACTGATGATGTACTGTTCTTAGAGACTCGTAAGCTTTGTGCCACTGATGATGTACTGTTCTTAGCGACTCGTAAGTTTGTGCCACGGATGATGTACTGTTCTTAGCAACCCGTAAGCTTTGTGCCACTGATGATGTACTGTTCTTAGCGACCCGTAAGCTTTGTGCCACTGATGATGTACTGTTCTTAGCGACTCGTAAGCTTTGTGCCACTGATGATGTACTGTTCTTAGCGACTCGTAAGCTTTGTGCCACTGATGATGTACTGTTCTTAGCGACTCGTAAGCTTTGTGCCACTGATGATGTACTGTTCTTAGTGACTCGTAAGCTTTGTGCCACGGATGATGTACTGTTCTTAGCGACCCGTAAGCTTTGTGCCACTGATGATGTACTGTTCTTAGCGACTCGTAAGCTTTGTGCCACGGATGATGTACTGTTCTTAGCGACCTGCAAGCTTTGTGCCACGGATGATGTACTGTTCTTAGCGACTCGCAAGCTTTGTGCCACGGATGATGTACTGTCTTTAGCGACTCGTAAGCTTTGTGCCACTGATGATGTACTGTTCTTAGCGACTCGTAAGCTTTGTGCCACGGATGATGTACTGGTTCTTAGCGACCCGTAAGCTTTGTGCCACTGATGATGTACTGTTCTTAGCGACCCGTATGCTTTGTGCCACTGATGATGTACTGTTCTTAGCGACTCGTAAGCTTTGTGCCACCGATGATGTACTGTTCTTAGCGACCCGTAAGCTGCAGCTGATGATGTACTGTTCTTAGCGTGACTCGTAAGCTTTGTGCCACTGATGATGTACTGTTCTTAGCGACCTCGTAAGCTTTGTGCCACTGATGATACCGTTCTTAGCGACCCGTAAGCTTTGTGCCACTGATGATACTGTTCTAGCGACTGCAGCTTGAAGCCACTGATGATGTACTTGTTCTTAGCGACTCGTAAGCTTTGTGCCACGGATGATGTACTGTTCTTAGCAACCCGTAAGTCTTGTGCCACTGATGATGTACTGTTCTTAGCGACCCGTAAGCTTTGTGCCACTGATGATGTACTGGTTCTTAGCGACCCGTAAGCTTTGTGCCACTGATGATACTGTTTTTGAAGCGACTGTAAGCTTTGTGCTACTTGATAATGTACTGTTCTTAGCGACCGTAAGCTTTGTGCTACGGATGATGTACTGTTCTTAGCGACTCGCAAGCTTTGTGCCACGGATGATGTACTGTTCTTAGCGACTCATAAGCTTTGTGCCACTGATGATGTACTGTTCTTAGCGACCCGTAAGCTTTGTGCCACTGATGATGTACTGTTCTTTAGCGACTCGTGTTTTTGTGCCACTGATGATGTACTGTTCTTAGCGACCCGTAAGCTTTGTGCCACGGATGATGTACTGTTCTTAGCGACTCGTAAGCTTTGTGACACTGATGATGTACTGTTCTTAGCGACTCGTAAGCTTTGTGCCACGGATGATGTACTGTTCTTAGCGACTCGTAAGCTTTGTATTGTACTGACATGTACTGTTCTTAGCGACTCGTCAGCTTTGTGCCACTGATGATGTACTGTTCTTAGAGACTGCAAGCTTGTGCCACTTGATGATGTACTGTTCTAGCGACTCGTGTAAGTTTGTGCCACGGATGATGTACTGTTCTTAGCAACCCGTAAGCTTTGTGCCACTGATGATGTAATTGTCTTTAGCGACCCGTAAGCTTTGTGCCACTGATGATGTACTGTTCTTGGCGACTGTAAGCTTTGTGCCACTGATGATGTACTGTCTTTAGCGACTCGTAAGCTTTCGAAAGACTGATGATGTACTGTTCTTAGCGACTCGTAAGCTTTGTGCCACTGATGATGTACTGTTCTTAGCGACTCGTAAGCTTTGTGCCACGGATGATGTACTGTTCTTAGCGACCCGTAAGCTTTGTGCCACTGATGATGTACTGTTCTTAGCGACTCGTAAGCTTTGTGCCACGGATGATGTACTGTTCTTAGCGACCCGTAAGCTTTGTGCCACGGATGATGTACTGTTCTTAGCGACTCGTAAGCTTTGTGCCACGGATGATGTACTGTTCTTAGCGACCCGTAAGCTTTGTGCCACTGATGATGTACTGTTCTTAGCGACCTCCCGTAAGCTTTGTGCCACGGATGATGTACTGTTCTTAGCGACCCGTAAGTCTTAGTGCCACTGATGATGTACTGTTCTTAGCGACCCGTATGCTTTGTGCCACTGATGATGTACTGTTCTTAGCGACTCGTAAGCTTTGTGCCACTGATGATGTACTGTTCTTAGCGACCCGTAAGCTTTGTGCTGAATGACATGTTCGTCTTTTTAAAGCGACTCGTAAGCTTGTGCCACTGATGATGTACTGTTCTTAGCGACCCGTAAGCTTTGTGCCACTGATGATGTACTGTTCTTAGCGACCCGTAAGCTTTGTGCCACTGATGATGTACTGTTCTTAGCGACTCCGTAAGCTTTGTGCCACTGATGTACTGTTCTAGCGACTCGTAAGCTTTGTGCCACGGATGATGTACTGTTCTTAGCAACCCGTAAGCTCGTGCCACTGATGATGTACTGTCTTTAGCGACCCGTAAGCTTTGTGCTGCCAGATGATGTACTGTTCTTAGCGACTCGTAAGCTTTGTGCCACGGATGATGTAATGTTCTTAGCGACCCGTAAGCTTTGTGCCACTGATGATGTACTGTTCTTAGCGACTCGTAAGCTTTGTGCCACTGATGATGTACTGTTCTTAGCGACTCGTAAGCTTTGTTCCACTGATGATGTACTGTTCTTAGCGACTCGTAAGCTTTGTGACACTGATGATGTACTGTTCTTAGCGAATCGTAAGCTTTGTGCCACGGATGATGTACTGTTCTTAGCGACTCGTAAGCTTTGTGCCACTGATGATGTACTGTTCTTAGCGACTCGTAAGCTTGTGCCACTGATGATTTACTGTTCTTAGCGACTCGTAAGCTTTGTGACACCGATGATGTACTTCGTTCTTAGCGACCCGTAAGCTTTGTGCCACTGATGATGTACTGCTCTTAGCGACCTGCAAGCTTTGTGCCACTTCAGCGATGTACTGTTCTTAGCGACCCGCAAGCTTTGTGCCACTGATGATGTACTGTTCTTAGAGACTCGTAAGCTTTGTGCCACTGATGATGTACTGTTCTTAGCGACTCGTAAGCTTTGTGCCACGGATGATGTACTGTTCTTAGCGACCCGTAAGCTTTGTGCCACTGATGATGTACTGTTCTTAGCGACCCGTAAGCTTTGTGCCACTGATGATGTACTGTTCTCGTAGCGACCAAAGCTTTGTGCCACTAATGATGTACTGTTCTTAGTGACTCGTAAGCTTTGGTGCCACTGATGATGTACTGTTCTTAGCGACTCGTAAGCTTTGTGCTACTGATGATGTACTGTTCTTAGCGACTGCAAGCTTTGTGCCACTAATGATGTACTGTTCTTAGCGACTCGTAAGCTTTGTGCCACTGATGATGTACTGTTCTTAGCGACTCGTAAGCTTTGTTCCACTGATGATGTACTGTTCTTAGCGACTCGTAAGCTTTGAGACACTGATGATGTACTTTTCTAGCGAATCGTAAGCTGCATACGGATGACGTACTGTTCTTAGCGACTCGTAAGCTTTGTGCCACTGATGATGTACTGTTCTTAGCGATTGCAAGTTGTGCCACGGATGATTTACTGTTCTTAGCGACTTTCGTAAGCTTTGTGACACTGATGATGTACTGTTCTTAGCGACCCGTAAGCTTTGTGCCACTGATGATGTACTGTCTTTAGCGACTCGTAAGCTTTGTGCCACGGATGATGTATCGTTCTTAGCGACCACGTAAGCTTTGTGCCACTGATGATGTACTGTTCTGGCGACTCGTAAGCTTTGTGCCATTGATGATGTACTGTTCTTAGCGACTCGTAAGCTTTGTGCCACTGATGATGTACTCGTTCTTAGCGACTCGTAAGCTTTGTGCCACGGATGATGTACTGTTCTTAGCGACTCGTAAGCTTTGTGCCACTGATGATGTACTGTTCTTAGCGACTCGTAAGCTTTGTGACACTGATGATGTACTGTTCTAGCGACTCGTAAGCTTTGTGCCACTGATGATGTACTGTTCTTAGCGACTCGTAAGCTTTGTGCCACTGATGATGTACTGTTCTTATCGACTCGTAAGCTTTGTGCCACGGATGATGTACTGTTCTTAGCGACTCGTAAGCTTTGTGCCACTGATGATGTACTGTTCTTAGCGACCCGTGTTTTTGTGCCACTGATGATGTACTGTTCTTAGCGACCCGTAAGCTTTGTGCCACTGATGATGTACTGTTTTTAGCGACTCGTAAGCTTTGTGCCACGGATAATGTACTGTTCTTAGCGACTCGTAAGCTTTGTGCTACGGATGATGTACTGTTCTTAGCGACTCGTAAGCTTTGTGCCACGGATGATGTACTGTTCTTAGCGACTCATAAGCTTTGTGCCACTGATGATGTACTGTTCTTAGCGAACCGTAGTTTTTGTGCCACTGATGGTGTACTGTTCTTAGCGACTCGTAAGCTTTTGTGCCACGGATGATGTACTGTTCTTAGCGACTCGTATGCTTTGTGCCACAGATGATGTACTGTTCTTAGCGACTCGTGGGCTTTGTGCCACGGATGATACAAATATCTTAGCGACGCGTAAGCTTTGTGCCAATGATGATGTACTGTTCTTAGCGACTCGTAAGCTTTGTGCCACGGATGATGTACTGTTCTTAGCGATTCATATGCTTTGTGCCTCTGATGATGTACTGTTCTTAGCGACTCGTAAGCTTTGTGCTACGGATGATGTACTGTTCTTAGCGACTCGTAAGCTTTGTGCCACGGATGATGTACCGTTCTTAGCGACTCGTAAGCTTTGTGCCACGGATGATGTACTGTTCTTAGCGACTCGTAAGCTTTGTGCCACTGATGATGTACTGTTCTTAGCGACTCGTAAGCTTTGTGCCACGGATGATGTACTGTTCTTAGCGACCCGTAAGCTTTGTGCCACTGATGATGTACTGTTCTTAGCGACTCGTAAGCTTTGTGCCACGGATGATGTACTGTTCTTAGCGACCCGTAAGCTTTGTGCCACTGATGATGTACTGTTCTTAGCGACCCGTAAGCTTTGTGCCACTGATGATGTACTGTTCTTAGCGACTCGTAAGCTTTGTGCCACTGATGATGTACTGTTCTTAGCGACCCGTAAGCTTTGTGCCACTGATGATTTACTGTTCTTAGCGACTCGTAAGCTTTGTGCCACTGATGATGTACTGTTCTTAGCGACCCGTAAGCTTTGTGCCACTGATGATGTACTGTTCTTAGCGACCCGTAAGCTTTGTGCCACGGATGATGTACTGTTCTTAACGACCCGTAAGCTTTGTGCCACTGATGATGTACTGTTCTTAGCGACCCGTAAGCTTTGTGCCACTGATGATGTACTGTTCTTAGCGACCCGTAAGCTTTGTGCCACTGATGATGTACTGTTCTTAGAGACTCGTAAGCTTTGTGCCACTGATGATGTACTGTTCTTAGCGACTCGTAAGCTTTGTGCCACGGATGATGTACTGTTCTTAGCAACCCGTAAGCTTTGTGCCACTGATGATGTACTGTTCTTAGCGACCCGTAAGCTTTGTGCCACTGATGATGTACTGTTCTTAGCGACTCGTAAGCTTTGTGCCACGGATGATGTACTCTTCTTAGCGACCCGTAAGCTTTGTGCCACTGATGATGTACTGTTCTTAGCGACTCGTAAGCTTTGTGCCACTGATGATGTACTGTTCTTAGCGACTCGTAAGCTTTGTTCCACTGATGATGTACTGTTCTTAGCGACTCGTAAGCTTTGTGACACTGATGATGTACTGTTCTTAGCGAATCGTAAGCTTTGTGCCACGGATGATGTACTGTTCTTAGCGACTCGTAAGCTTTGTGCCACTGATGATGTACTGTTCTTAGCGACTCGTAAGCTTTGTGCCACTGATGATTTACTGTTCTTAGCGACTCGTAAGCTTTGTGACACTGATGATGTACTGTTCTTAGCGACCCGTAAGCTTTGTGCCACTGATGATGTACTGTTCTTAGCGACTCGTAAGCTTTGTGCCACGGATGATGTACTGTTCTTAGCGACTCGTAAGCTTTGTGCCACTGATGATGTACTGTTCTTAGCGACTCGTAAGCTTTGTGCCACGGATGATGTACTGTTCTTAGCGACTCGTAAGCTGGTGCTTCAGACGTGGTAGCCTTTTTTTACAACTCGTAAACTTTGTGTAACGGGCTAAGTAACTGTTCTTAGCAAACCGTAGGCTTTTTGCTACGGACGAATTTACTGTTCTTAGCGACTCGTAAGCTTTCAGCCACGGACGAGGTTACTGTTCTTAGCGACACGTATGCTTTGTGTCAGGGATGAGGTTAAATGTTTTTAGTAACTCGTAAACTTTGAGCCAGAGAAGAGGTTACTGTTCTTAGCGACTCGTAATCTTTGTGCCACTGATGATGTACTGTTCTTAGCGACTCGTAATCTTTGTGCCACTGATGATGTACTGTTCTTAGCGACTCGTAAGCTTTGTGCCACGGATGATGTACTGTTCTTAGCGACTCGTAAGCTTTGTGCCACGGATGATGTACTGTTCTTAGCGACTCGTAAGCTTTGTGCCACTGATGATGTACTGTTCTTAGCGACCCGTAAGCTTTGTGCCACTGATGATGTACTGTTTTTAGCGACTCGTAAGCTTTGTGCCACGGATAATGTACTGTTCTTAGCGACTCGTAAGCTTTGTGCCACGGATGATGTACTGTTCTTAGCGACTCATAAGCTTTGTGCCACTGATGATGTACTGTTCTTAGCGAACCGTAAGCTTTGTGCCACTGATGGTGTACTGTTCTTAGCGACTCGTAAGCTTTGTGCCACGGATGATGTACTGTTCTTAGCGACTCGTATGCTTTGTGCCACTGATGATGTACTGTTCTTAGCGACTCGTAAGCTTTGTGCCACGGATGATGTACTGTTCTTAGCGACCCGTAAGCTTTGTGCCACTGATGATGTACTGTTCTTAGCGACTCGTAAGCTTTGTGCCACGGATGATGTACTGTTCTTAGCGACTCGTATGCTTTGTGCCACTGATGATGTACTGTTCTTAGCGACTCGTAAGCTTTGTGCCACGGATGATGTACTGTTCTTAGCGACTCGTAAGCTTTGTGCCACGGATGATGTACTGTTGTTAGCGACTCGTAAGCTTTGTGCCACGGATGATGTACTGTTCTTAGCGACTCGTAAGCTTTGTGCCACTGATGATGTACTGTTCTTAGCAACACGTAATCCTTTTTGCCACAGACAAGATAACTGTACTTAGAAACTCGTAAGCTGGTGCTACAGACGTGGTAGCCTTTTTTTACAACTCGTAAACTTTGTGTAACGGGCTAAGTAACTGTTCTTAGCAAACCGTAGGCTTTTTGCTACGGACGAAGTTACTGTTCTTAGCGACTCGTAAGCTTTCAGCCACGGACGAGGTTACTGTTCTTAGCGACACGTATGCTTTGTGTCAGGGATGAGGTTAAATGTTTTTAGTAACTCGTAAACTTTGAGCCAGAGAAGAGTTTACTGTTCTTAGCGACTCGTAATCTTTGTGCCACTGATGATGTACTGTTCTTAGCGACTCGTAATCTTTGTGCCACTGATGATGTACTGTTCTTAGCGACTCGTAAGCTTTGTGCCACGGATGATGTACTGTTCTTAGCGACTCGTAAGCTTTGTGCCACTGATGATGTACTGTTCTTAGCGACCCGTAAGCTTTGTGCCACTGATGATGTACTGTTCTTAGCGACCCGTAAGCTTTGTGCCACTGATGATGTACTGTTTTTAGCGACTCGTAAGCTTTGTGCCACGGATAATGTACTGTTCTTAGCGACTCGTAAGCTTTGTGCCACGGATGATGTACTGTTCTTAGCGACTCGTAAGCTTTGTGCCACGGATGATGTACTGTTCTTAGCGACCCGTTAGCTTTGTGCCACTGATGATGTACTGTTCTTAGCGACTCGTAAGCTTTGTGCCACGGATGATGTACTGTTCTTAGCGACTCGTAAGCTTTGTGCCACTGATGATGTACTGTTCTTAGCAACACGTAATCCTTTTTGCCACAGACAAGATAACTGTACTTAGAAACTCGTAAGCTGGTGCTACAGACGTGGTAGCCTTTTTTTACAACTCGTAAACTTTGTGTAACGGGCTAAGTAACTGTTCTTAGCAAACCGTAGGCTTTTTGCTACGGACGAAGTTACTGTTCTTAGCGACTCGTAAGCTTTCAGCCACGGACGAGGTTACTGTTCTTAGCGACACGTATGCTTTGTGTCAGGGATGAGGTTAAATGTTTTTAGTAACTCGTAAACTTTGAGCCAGAGAAGAGGTTACTGTTCTTAGCGACTCGTAATCTTTGTGCCACTGATGATGTACTGTTCTTAGCGACTCGTAATCTTTGTGCCACTGATGATGTACTGTTCTTAGCGACTCGTAAGCTTTGTGCCACGGATGATGTACTGCTCTTAGCGACTCGTAAGCTTTGTGCCACTGATGATGTACTGTTCTTAGCGACCCGTAAGCTTTGTGCCACTGATGATGTACTGTTCTTAGCGACCCGTAAGCTTTGTGCCACTGATGATGTACTGTTTTTAGCGACTCGTAAGCTTTGTGCCACGGATAATGTACTGTTCTTAGCGACTCGTAAGCTTTGTGCCACGGATGATGTACTGTTCTTAGCGACTCGTAAGCTTTGTGCCACGGATGATGTACTGTTCTTAGCGACTCATAAGCTTTGTGCCACTGATGATGTACTGTTCTTAGCGAACCGTAAGCTTTGTGCCACTGATGGTGTACTGTTCTTAGCGACTCGTAAGCTTTGTGCCACGGATGATGTACTCTTCTTAGTGACTCGTATTCTTTGTGCCACGGATGATGTACTGTTCTTAGTGACCTGTAAGCTTTGAGCCAGAGACGAGGTTACTGTTCTTAGCGACCCGTTAGCTTTGAGTCATGGATGTGGTTACTGTTTTTTATCTACTCGTAAGCTTTGTGCCACGGATGACGTTACTGTTTTCTGCAAAATCATAAACTTCGTGCCAGAGACGAAGTAACTGTTCTTAGCAAACTACTTAGCTTGGTGCCAAAGAGGAGATCACTGTTTTTAGCGGCTTATCAGCTTGGTGTCACGAACATGGTTACTGTACTTAATAATTCGTAGGCTTTGTACTATGGATGATGTAACTATTCTTAGCAACTCGTAAGCTTAGGGGCACAGACAAACTTACTGTTCCTAGAAATTCTTAAGCATTGTGCCACTCTCAAGGTATTCATGGCAATTCGTAAGCTTGGTGCCACGGATATGGAAACTGTTTTTAGTAACCCATAAGCTTTGTAGCACTGACGAGATACTTGTTCTTAGCAACTTGTAAGCTTGGTGTCACGTACGCGGTTACTGTTATTAGTAACTCTTAATCTTGTTGTGACAGGCGGGGTAACTCTTCTTAGCGATTCGTAAGCTTTGAGCCACAGTTGAGTTAACTGTCTTCAACAACTTGTATACTTGGTGTCACAGGTGAAGTAACTGTTCATGGCAACTCGTAAGATTCGTGACACTGACTAGCTTATTGTACTTAGCAATTCGTGAGCCTTGTGCTACGGCCTGTGTAATTGCTCTTAGCAAATCGTAAGGCTGGTGCCCCGGATGAGGTTACTGCTCTTGCAACTACAAAAGTTTTATGTCACAGAGAAAGTAACAGTTATTGGCAACTCGTAAGCTTTGTGCAGGAATAAGTAACTGTTATCAGCAACTCGAATGCTCGGTAGAACAGGCGTAGTAATTGTTCATAGCAACTAATAACCTTAATGCCACGGTCCACATTACTGTTCTTGGCAAATCGTATGCTTAGCTAAAGAGACGAAGTTGTGGTTCTTGGCAACTCGTAATCTTTGTGCCTCTGATAAGTTGGCAACTCGTAATATTCGTGCCAATGACGAGGTAACTGCCCTTAGCCACACCTACTTTTGGTGCCGCAAACAAGGTAATTGTTCTCCGCAACTCGTATGCTGGGGGTCACAGGCGAGGTAACTGTTCTAGGCAACTCGTGATCTTGGTGGTTGGGACAGAATAACTGTTATTGGCAACTTGTAAGCTTGGTTTAACGGACGAGGTAACTGTTTCTAGCAACTTGTAAGATTTGTGCCACGGATGAGGTAACTGTTCTCAGCAACTCATATGCTTTGTGTCGCAAAAAGCAACTCATAAGCTTGGTGGCTCAGACGAGATTACTGTTCTTAGCAACTCTTAAGCTTGGTTTCACGAACGAAGTTACTGTTCCTAGCAACTCGTAAGCTTTGGGTCACAGACGAGGTAACTATTCTTGGCAACTCGTAAGTTTGGTGCTACGGACGGAGTAACTGTTCTCATCAATGCGTAAAATTGGTGGCACGGACTCGGTAACTCTTCTTGGCAACTCGTTTATTTGGTGCTACGGACAAGGTATCTGTTCTTATCAAGTCGATAGTTTAGTGTTTTGGACCAAATAATTAGTCTTAACAATATTAAAAAATTACAAATTTAAAACATTTCGGAGCCAATGGGCTGTGGTATGCCAAATACAGGTAGGAGATATTAGAATCAAGCAAGTACAAAAAGTTAAATACCTAGGAAGTGTTCTAACAGGAGATGGAAAGTGCGACACAGAGATCCGAAGCCGAATTGGCATGGCGAAGATGCGTTCCAGAAGCTGAGTAAAGTACTAACACACAGGAAAATTTTCCTAGAAACAAAGAAGGGAGTGCTAGGTTGCTATGTGATGTCAATACGACAGTGAATGCTGGACAATATCATCGAAGATGAGGGTAAAACTTGAAGTAGCGTAAATGTGGTTCTGCAGAAGGATGCTGCGGATATCATGGACCAAACATGTGAGCAATAGTGAGGTTTTGGAAAGAATGACATTGAAAAGAAAATTAATAGGGAGCATCATGAAGAGACAACCGAAGTTCCTGATACATGCAATGAGGAAGGAGGGCTTGGTGAACCTGATACTAACAGGCCAGATAGAAGGAAAAAGAGACAGAGGAAGGCAGCGGATAACATATTTGAAAGGCCTGATCAGGTGGATGACGGAACGGGGGTTGCGTGGAGTAACAGGAGAAGACATATTAAGAGCCACAAGGGATAGGGAGACGTGGAGAATCATGATCGCCTACGTTCTGAAAGGATAGGGCATACAGAAGAAGAAATACTTTAATATTTACCCCTTAGGTAGTGACAATCTTTCCACTGTGAAATATTCCGAGAGCAATGTTGGAGTATTAATTCTTTCCTCTACGAATTACAAACATTTGAATGCAACATCAGTCTCTATTTTCTCTCTTTTATGTAATCTTTTCTTTTATTGCAACCACCACTTTCTCTTTCAGTTCTTGCATCCTAGTAGCTTTTATTGCCTTACTTGGGGTGAAATGATTAAAAAAACATTTAAGAATGATACACAATTGTGGAGAGCCACTATCGAACACTTACTAAAGTGACACGGTAGATACAAGAAGTTTAATAAATCTGAAAATAGACCCTAGTAGGCGACTTACTTTTACTAGTTAAACAGCATCACTAACTTTGACTGAACAGCGGCATTTAGTAGGATTAGTAGAGGGTCATTTTACTTGCAGCGTAGTATATTTTGTTTCCTGTTGATACGGATTATTCTCTTTTTATTAGTTGTCTCAAAAAGTAACATTTCCGTGTTCGAGTAGACGTCATACTTCAAACGACTAACGTAACCAAGATGATTTTCGATGTTGAATGTTTTCCACGCCGTATGAAAATGATTATTCTAATCATTTATTTTGATTTGATTGATTTTCTGTCTCAACTGGTCGACGCAATGCTTCAGTATCCAGAGGCTTTGCAAAATAACTTTTAATATGTTTGATCATACTATTTGATAATATTATTTGATCATATTATTTGATCATACACAGTATCTTAAACAGCCCATTTTTAGCTTGAATGCACCTTTAACATTTCTTGAATTAAAATAAGCAAACTTTGGTAAAAATGTTGTTTATTTTGTTGCATTTTCAATATTATTATCAACAGATAAATATTTAACCTTTTTATATAGCCATGTTAAAAATTCACCCTTCCATGAAAACTGTTACAATGCACTGATGCAGTCAAATCATGTTTTTAAATAAAATTGTTAAACTAAACACCCTTAATGCCACCTAGAAATAAAAACGAAAGAAAGTTTTGGCCAACCAATATCAAAATAGAAACGCTATTTAGAAAAGAAATTTGAGTATCTATGATATTATTTGATTCTGAATCCCATTCGTATATTGATATCTCAGCTTTTATTGGTATGTTTATTACTTAATAAAAGAGGAATGCCATTAAAGCACCGGTAGATGGCGCTTGTGTTAGAACAATGTCAAGAACGAGTCGATTGGTGAGTGTTAAAGTGGCTTCGTAATCAATTATGGCCCAGTCTCTCCAGAGCTTTAAAGGAAAAGTATATCCGCTGGAAATTTAAAGGCTACAGTATCAGAAATTGTCAACAACAACAACAACAACAACAAATAAGAAATAAGAGTGCGTAGAAAAGTGCGTCGACGTTCAAAGCAACACAAGGGGTTGCAATAACAATCAACAATAGCCATGAACACTTTGACATCAACTTCCGATGACTGAACACGTGATGCTTCCTGAGACCGGAAGTTACGCTATGCTGTTGCTCCACTGACAGCTGGCTTGAAGAAATCAGACTTCAGTTTAAAAATTCTCCAATTTCCTGACGTTTTCTCGTCTGATATATTCTAGTATTCCCATTGAAGCCAACAGAGATAAATGGAACTTGGACCCTATCTCAAAACAAATAAAATAAAATAAAGACAAAATAAAAATACTGAATCTTTGGTCAATGACAGTATAAATGAAAAAATAAAAGAATTAAAATGTAAAGAAAAGTTTGATATGGTTTGGAAAAATATGAGTGAAATTTGTCCAGTTAAATAAGAAATAAAACCATCAAACCGCGTTCAATTTGTGGTCATAACAAACAGATTCCATGCTTTGAAGCGTATGGTGATCTGGTTAATGCTTCTTGATTCGGCCTTGTGGAAAACATAACCGAGCTCTCTACAGCTTACAAGTTTTATGCATGAATTATCATTAGCAGATTTATCAGAAGGTTTTCATCGTTATCAGAAGGTTGGTTGTCAGCAGGTTGGAATATGTGGAATTGTGTGGAATAGTGTAAGAATAAAATATACATTTTGCATTTTAAAATAGAAATTTATTAAAAGGAAAGAATAACACAGTTATAGAAGTTAATGTGCAATTAGAAACATTATTAAGAGGTTAAGGGTAGAGTTCGTGTTCAATGATAAAGTTATGGGTATCAAGAAATGTAGAAAATGTTCGTAGTAGTAACTGTTGAAAGAGATAAGGAGAAAGAGAACAAGGTGCGACCTGACCTTATCTCCGGGTCGACTTGAAGTTGAAGTTACATATTAGTTGTTTCGTCTCAGGGCCCCCATCTGACTCTGTTGACTGGAATATTTTTAATCCAATCAAGATTCGGGATTTGCTATTCGCACTGATTCGTCAATAGTTGTTTGAATCCAATTTTGCCAGTGTGCAATTTTACTTTGGGTTTTCCCCAAATGCTTTTAGTCCTTAATTTCTTACCCCTGCAGCTTCAAATACACAACTATATATGTGTATCCTATCCCTTAAGAATGTGGGCGACCATAGCTCTCCACGACTATCTGTCTATAGTAAACAACATTTGTTTCTTTATAGTCCTTATTGATCCTTCTTTTGATTTTTATTCACAGAAACTCTTTAGGCATGTTGCTCACTGTTTCACTCTGTCCCTCTTTCACTGTGAATATTTATCAGTTTTTAAACCGAATTTTTTCAAGTGCTCTAGAAATATCAATTCTTTCTTTCAGACTTTAAGTACGAGTATTTTTCTAGTTTTCAGTTTTTTTTAAAACTTCATTGTTATGTGTTTTGTCTATGATATTTTAGCATCCATCTGCAGAACCACATCTCCGTTGCTTCACATTTCTTCTTCATTTTCCGAAAAGTGCGTTGCAGTACAGTAGATATCGGCTTGGAACAAGAAGTCGGGGAACCGAGTTCGAATTCCAGTTGAATTCCTTGCATTCACTTACACACAAATAACCTTTGGGAAAGGTATTAATCCGTCTATTCCTTCCAGCTATGGGTTAATAACAGGACAGATTGGGATCTATAACCTTGGTCGGCAACCAGTCTACCGCAAAAAGTAATGGCAACCTATTGCGGGATAATCTTTTGCCCAGTCAGCCATTTCTCTTTCGAGACATGATCGCCCAAAGCGTGTATCACGTATGGCACTTAACTGACTGACTGAATATAATATTTGAAAACAATTAAATCTTCTACTGGGCGTAAAGTGGGAGATCGGTTTTCTAATGTTATCAAGTAATAAACTAATCCCTTATTAATATAATAATATATTATAATTCATCTCTTCTCACTTCTTTTCTAAATAGCTTTTCTATTTAATATTGGTTGACCAAAACTTGTGGCCTAAATGGCAGGATAGATTGGGTTCTATAGCCTTGGTCGGCAACAAGTCTACCGCAGAAAGTAATGGCAACCTACTTCGAGATAATCTTCTACCCAATCAGTCATGTCACTTTCAAGACATTATTGCTCCAGCGTGTATCACATATGGCACTTAACTGACTGATTGTGCACAAGCGTTCACCACTAAAATCAAATCTTTTGTGCAGGTAACCTGGCTGTTCACTTCTATGAACTGAAGTGCTGCACCTTCATGTGTTGAAATCGAAAAGAGAGTCCATTATATATATTGTATATTTGGGCGGTAATCATTGTCTAATAACTGCTTCACTGAATGCGATGGATAATGAAAATCTAATAACTTATTCCTTTTTTTCTAGTGTTCTTGCATTATTGTTTCTAGCACTTTCGGCTAAGAAGGTTCGTTGTTTGTATATTTTTCTGTGTTTGTATTCCAAGCGGTGTTGTACAGAAGCAGTAATAATTTGGTGCCTTCAAAGCACGGCGCACACGTTCCATCACTTTTCAAAGCAATTAATATTGATTGTTGCGGTCATAAACCGCTTTATAAAAGATTCTTCCATTATCCTAAAACGTCCTCTACAAATAGATGTCCGTCACATTCATTGGAATATATATATAACAAACAAATTTGTCAACCAAGGCTCTAGGGTCTAGTCTGTCTTACTATTGCTTATAGCTGGGGTCGGAGAGATTCATATCTTTCCCAAAGGCATTTGTGTGAAAATGGAGGTAACGAACTCAATCGCACATCTCTGATGTCTCCATCCATCAGCCACACACACACACACACACACACACACACACACACACACACACACACACACATATATATATATATATATATATATACGTGTATTTAGGCAGCATCGTTTCTTTTAAACACATTGCATTAAACGTTAAAGACAACATTTTCTTTTGTATTTTCTCATATTTTCTTATGAGGTTTTCATTTCAAAATTATATTTATATACATATTGTCCATAAGTTAACCGTGTACTTTCGAACGTCATCGTTCATCATCAGGGTTAAATAATTTTTTAACAATCTTTTAAACATCAACAATTGCCTTGCAGCGGAATCGTGTTGCTACATTTTGAAGAGCTAAATAAACGTTAAGAAATTTTTAAGAAATCAAAAGAAGTGAACATGTGATCACGTGCAGGTGTGAAATTATGTGATCAGGTGGAGGCGTGAATTATCTGATTACGTGGAATATTTAGAATTGCGAATTTTTTTTTTAAAATGACATATTTTTTTATACGTCATGGAATTTTAAAAAAATTCAAGGGAAGTAATTGTGTAAATTATCTAATTTCGTAGTCATATACTATACACATTGAAGGATGTGTCTGGAAATTTGGTAAGCTGTGCGGTTCTTAAGAGGTCTATTGATTCTAATATGTAGTGCCTCTAAAATTTTAAGGCGTCTACTGTCTGTGTGTTGATTAATAATTTATATATATGAGCGTGACTGAATGAACCTGAAACCTGAGTTCGAATCTCACCTTGGTCGATTTGTTAGGAAGGTGACTCTGGATGTTTTCGGTCTGGAGGAGGCGATCCTTGGGTGCGGCAACTTTGGAAAGTGCCTGAAAACTATGGCACGAATTGACTCAAGCCTTGAGTGTGAAATTGGATAGACGGCTCTCTTTCCGAAACCGTCGATAGTTTGGGTAGCTTGAATTCACAAGTAATTGAATTTATCGTGATCGAGGGTTTGAGTATCCTGGTTGGTTTAGACTGGTTTTCATGCTAGATAAAGCGCCCCCCACCGCAGAAACTGTAACTAAGGTCCGCTCAGTAGGTTGCAGTATAAACTGTTTGGGTGTTGAATAAACACAAGTGTGGCTGAGCAGGCATCTGCAATGGGAATGAGCTAGCCATCCCAGTAGAGGGACATCCTCGAATACGAGTAACCAGCCATTTATATATACATGTCGGGAAATATATACACTCCTGATCAAAAATTTAAGACCACTTAAAAATCTTTAAAAAGAAATATTTTCAAAAGGATGAACATTTAATGTTCAGTGAACATAGAACATTTAAATTATTATTAACAGAGTGGAGTTATACAGAGAAAATTAGACAGGTCCATTTTTTTGTGTCGCACATGGCTGTAGGCCGAGAAGGAATGATAGTAGTGGGTCTTTGGTCAATTGAGTGTATAGTGGCATGAGGGATTGGTTTGGGAACTGCTACTACTATGGTGTAGGTGGTAAGTATAATAACTATGACCTCTCCCGTCGATTATAGGCATTGAAGTATGTTAGTGTAGGTGTCAAAATTTATTTTATTTAGGCTAGGTTTAAACTGTTTGATGTAGATAGCTTCTAGAATGTTAAGTTTTCGTTTGTTATTTTCTTGTCTAAGTATATGCGTATTTTCAACAAGTGTTTTCCTAAGAAGTGTGTGTTTTAAATGTCGGAATATGTTAGAATTTTCATTTAAGTGCAATGTAAGTCTCCGCGAAAGCGAGTTAGTAGTATGTCCAATGTAGGTATTATTTAGTTTGTTAGAGATACATTCTGGAAAGGGGCATTTGAATTTATACACTACATTGTTTTTTTGCAAATCGCTAACGGTGGGGGAGGAGTCGTTGCGGACGATTGAGTTGGATGTTGTGGATTTAGCGTAATATATGATAAATTTAATTCTTTTGTTGGGGTCTGTCGGAGAGATATTAGTGTTTATGAGTTTTTTTAGGATATTTTCATCTACTTGGCAGTTGGTGTGCATTTGGCTACGATATAAAAGAGTGATATGTTTGGGGTTGGTTGGGCTATTACCATGTGTTGTTACCGGAACACGAAAAAAAACAAGTGTTGGAGGCCATCTATATTCAATCTTTAAAGCCCTCACTGTGCAAACAGAAGGAGTGCATATATTTGGCCTCCAACTCATTTCTATTTAAGAATTGTGTCCTCTACATATTGTTCATTTTCTTAAAAAGATATTTATTTCTTTATTAACCTCAATTTAGCTCTGTTCGAAACTGGTTAGCTAGCACGATTTTCAATTTTATTTTTTAAATATTATCATCATGAGTAGTAATGATAAATATTTTTGTCTATTCATGGCGCATATTTTCAAATATATATATATATACACTACCGACCATAAGTTTGTGACCACTTAGATTTATTCTCTAAGAAAAAAGAAATAACATATTTTATGTCTTAGAAAAATAAATATAGATATATTTAATTGTTGCTCACAATTGTACAATAATTAAAACCAAAATTAAGATAGAGTAATTTCAAATTTAATTAAAGCTAATTCATATTTTCAAAGAAAACACCACGGGCCTTTATTACTGCAGAGCAAATCCTTAGCATTCTTTCTAATAACTTATAAAAATAAGTTAATGAAAGTGATTTCCAATCATCCTGCAAGCATTTAAAAACATTTGTTCATTTTTAGGAAGTTAATTTCAAACTGTACGATCAATTTCATCTCTTATACTTCTTCTTTAAATAGTGGTTTCTTAACGGCTACACAGCCTTTAAGCCTAGCAAAATGAAGTCGTCTCTTAACAGTAGTAACAGATACTGGATGTTACCGAGTAGAATCCATTTCAGTTGTTAATTCCGGAGCGGTTTTTCTTCTATTCCTCTTGTTAGATATGATCAAGTGCCTGTCTTCTACAATAAATGTTAGTCTGGGCCTACCAGATCTTTTTCTGTTAATATTTAACTCAGTTTCACGAAGACGTTGAAGGCAATAATGCACGCTATTTTTTGATAGGCTTAATCTTTTAGCGATAAAACGTTCAGAGTACCCTTCTTTCGAAATAATTTCAACCTAAGCTCTTTTTTCAATGCGTAGCGTCAAGAGCGGCTGCTCTGATCAACAGTTGTATAATATTGGGGTTCTTGTAGTGCCATGTCGCGCATGGATAGGTGTCCCTGCAAGCGCTTTCGGTGGGCAACCCTGAGGCCACACCTTGTTGCAGCTCTAGCCAGTTTCCCTCCCAGCACAGATCGTGGATAATGACCGCCTGTATCCTCTACCCTAGGTCCCTCACTTTAAACAAAACATATGATGAACAAAAGCAGAAACAACCTTAAACCTGCTAAAACCAAACCACCTAAAGCCCTTAATCTTTCCTTCACTAATATACGGGGCATTCATACTAACTTTCCTAGCGTAGAAGCTTTCCTTCATGAAAAGTCCCCGGACATCCTAGCGCTTTGCGAAACTAACCTCAAATCTTCTATTCCCTCCTCTGACCTCTCCATCCCTGGCTATCTCCCCCTCTTAAGGAAGGATTCCACTGTCCACATACATGGGCTGGGGATCTACGTCAGCGGACACCTCCCCATAGCTAGGGTGACTTCACTTGAATCTGCTGCCCACCAGTACGAATGTCTCCGTCTGTCTCTCCTCAGTTCGGTTAGTTACTTATTCTTTCTGTACCGCTCTCCCTCCTCTCCTGACTGCTCCCTTCTAGATACCATTGCTGACAACATTGATAAGGCTATTTCCTGCCACTCATTTGCTCACATATTTGTATTCGGAGATCTCAACGCCCATCACTCTGAGTGACTTAAAGACTCTGTTAGTGATCTAGCGGGCGTCCACGCCATGAACTTCGCTATTTCCCAATCCCTTACGCAAGTGGTGAACTTCCCCACTCGCTTCCCAAGCTCTCCCTCCGGACACTCACTAGATATATGTTTTACCTCTGCACCTGACGCCTGTCAAGTCTCGCAGCTTTGTCCGCTCGGCAACTCCGACCATGTTGTTGTCTCTCTCAGTATTTCTTTCCACTCTCACTCCCCTCAGGAGCCTCCTACCTATAGGACCTCCTACCGCTACCAAAAAGCTGACTGGGATGCATTTCGCGATTTCCTCTGCGACGTCCCTTGGGAAAAGTGTTCGATCTCCCAGTTGATGACTGTGCCTCTGAGGTCTCGTCATGGGTGAAAGCTGGCATTGATGCCTTCATACCCACCAGGAAGTATTGCCTAAAACTTCATTCCTCCCCGTGGTTATCTCCTGCCTGTTCGGCCGCCATTGCCCACAGGAACCATTACTTCCGACTATTCAGGAGCCAGTCATCTGATCACAATAGGCGCCTATTCACGTCTGCTCGCAATAAGTGCAAGAGAATCCTGAATGACGCCAAACGGTTGTTCGCTGAGAATGCGACAGCGCATAGCTGACTGCAAGTTCGGCTCCAAGGAGTACTGGCGGATATGCAAACAGGTGCTTAACAACTGCAAATCCTCTATACCTCCTTTAATCCATGAATTCGAGGTTCTCACATCATCTGCGGACTAAGCTGAGTGCTTTACCCGCAGATTCTCATCCAACTCCACGTTTGACTCATCTGGAGTATGCTCACCCGACTTCCCCGTTAGAACTGAGGCCAAACTGCACGACGTACATATTACCCCGAAGGTAGTATCCCGAGTAATTTCAAAACTTGACCCCCATAAGGCGAGCGTTGGCGACAGAATCCCGGTGATAGTCCTTAAGAGGTGTGCCCCTGAACTCTCCCATTTCCTCTCTAAACTGTTTAACTACTGCCTTTCTGCGTCCTGTTTTCCTGCATGCTGGAAGTTCTCTTCAGTCGTTCCTGTTTTTAAGAATTGTGGTGAACCCTCGGACCCATCCAACTATCGCTCTATCAGTCTTCTACCGATATTCGGGAAAGTGTTCGAAGCCATAATCAATGCTGAAATAGTTCAACATCATACTGCCCACAAACTATTCTCTGACAGGCAATATGGATTTCGCTTTGCCAGGTCAACTGCCGATATGCTAACAACCTTTACGGAGTACATGCACAGGACCCTCGATGAGTCAGGCGAGGCTCGTGCAGTTGCTCTGGACATCTCCAAGGCTTTTGACAGGGTCTGGCACTCTGGCCTCCTTTGCAAGCTACGGGGTTACGGCATTACCGGAGGCCTGCTTGACCTAATCCAGTCCTTTTTAAACAACCGCAAAATGAAGGTCGTATTGAATGGGCATGCCTCTTTATCCTACAGCACGAATGCCGGTGTCCCCCAGGGCTCTATCCTGGGCCCGACGCTTTCCTTATTTTCATCAACGACTTCTCAGATGAGAGCAAGTCCCAAGTAGGCATCTACGCAGATGACACCACAATATACTCCCGCACAAGTAAGAAACCTGGCATGGCGGACAGACATAATCTCGCTGCTGACATTGAACGGGATCTACACTCTGTGGTGAATTGGGGCAAGAAGTGGCTTGTCAACTTCAATGCGTCCAAGACCAAGCTGTTGTCTGTCAACCATCACTGGCAACCTATCCTGCCTCGCATAAGCATGGACCAAGCGATTCTCCCTGAGTGCAATACACTACGCCTCCTAGGCCTTACCCTCTCTTTTGATCTCAAGTGGAACCGCTACATCGAATCCATAGCTAAATCCACTTCCACTGCTAAGAAGGTTGGGTCACTGTGTCGACCCAGGATGTTCTTTCCGCCCGAATCCATCCTGCATATATACAAGTCTACCATTTGACCCTGCATGGAGTACTGCTGCCATTTATGGTCAGGCGCCCCTGCCGCTCACCTCAGTGTTCTCGACAGGCTCCAAAGGAGAGTTAGTAACTTGATAGGTGCTGACGTGGTGGCTCGACTACAGCCACTTCCCCACCGACGAAATGTGGCCTCCCTTTGTCTGTTCTATAAGTACTTTCATGGCTTCTGCCCAGACGAACTTAAGTAACTGGTGCCTCCTCAACAGGTGTTTACTCGTGCAACCAGAATGGCAACTGTTGTCCCACCCATTCACAGTTAGGTTAGTCAAATGCAGACGATAATTCTACTCCTACAGCTTCTTCTCTCGCACTTCACGCCTGTGGAACTCGCTCCCATATTCGGCTACAACCTCCAGAGATTTAAATGCAATGTCAATACTCATCTACTAACCACTTGACTCTAGCCCTTCCCCCACCCCGTATATCCTTCCCTTTCTCTCCTCCCTTCCAACTGTCATTACACCTGCATTTTCATCTTTCTATTGCTTCTTTCTAATTGGTTTGTAATCCTCTTCTCCCTCCTCTAATTAATTTTCTTTCAGTTACGTAGCCCCCCCCCCCCGCACATCAGTGGCATTTACAATGCAAACAAAAATATATCTTTCGTTTGTTGATATTTTTCGTTTTTCGAAATATCTAGCTAAATGCAGATTAAATTTCGAAGAGAAAACATTGGCCAAAGATAATAATTACATCAACGGTCTATTCAAGAGACATTCAGTCTGTTATATTTAACAGTATATGTTTAGAAAATTACCCGCTGCTTTGATACACTATATATATATAATATTTTATAAAGGATTTTCGATTATTACCATGGATAATACATATTTCACCGCTTTGATGTTCTCAAGGCAGCTCGTCAGATCCAAATAGTACAACAGTAGGCAAGCGAAATTGTTAAATTAAATAAATGAATTTAACATTGAGTTCTCTCGAGTTTGTCTCTTTTGGAATTTACCCGGATTACACACCAAGTGTACTATCAAATATATATATATATATAAAGCGAGAGAGAGAGAGAGAGAGAGAGAGAGAGAGAGAGAGAGAGAGAGAGAGAGAGAGAGAAAAAAAAGAAAGAAGGTAGATAGAGAAGCAAAGGAAAATGAAAAGGTGGATAGGAAATTAACGGGAAAAAAGGAGAAAGAGAAATAGTTATGTATATGCAAAGTGATATCAAAAAATACTAGATCATATCTTCTGGCCTGAATTTGGTGATCTGTTTTGAATCTTAAAATCCCAAAGAATATTGTGTTTCATACTTTAGTGCAATTTATTTTCTATTCTTAAACCACTGTGTCTGTATGACTAAAATGTAGTCGTTTGTGCTATTCTCTCTGAATTATCTTCTTTACCCATTCATTTCTATTTTTGTATTCGTTCTTTGTCTATTGCTATATTCTTTGATCACACGATCAAATACCTTAGTTTTTTTGTTTACACAGTTTATATTTGGGGTTTTATTTATCTTTGTATGCATTGAAGTCAATAGTGGTTTTCGGTAGGGATATTTTTAACTCCTTTCTTACTTTCATTCTTTGGTGATTTTATAGGGATAAAAAAAAGAATTAAAATCAACTCTTTTCTTCACTTTTACAAAATTTCACAATGACGTGTGAAATCCTGGTTTTTCCCAAATAGGAAAAGGATTGACCATGTGCTTAACGAAAAAGTCTAAACCAGATTTTGCAAGTCGGTATTAAAATGATTTTTGACCAATGGAAGCGACTTACAAGACTTGAGGACTTTGCGAGCAAGTGCGAAAATCTGAATACTTTAAAAGGCCCCGGTCAGCGTCAAGACAGTCACACATGGAAGCTGCAAAGACGGCAAGATAAAATGTAACGAGAGAAGTTTCAAGCTGACCCGGACATTTGTCCTCTTTCTCTTTCTTTCTGCTGATTCCTTTTACTTCTACTTCACCATCCAAAGACATTCCTTCTGAATACACACATACATACCTACGCATATACTCTTTCAACAATTACTACTACGAACAATTTCTTCAACTCTCGATACCCATAACTTTATCATTGAACACGAACTCTACCCTGAACTTCTGAATAATGTTTCTTTTATAATTGCGCATTAACTTCTACAAATTGTGTTATTCCTCCTTTTAATAAATTTCTAGTTTAAAATGCAAAATGTATATTTTATTCTTACACTATTCCACACAATTCCACATATTCCAACTTACCAACAACCAACCTTCTGATAACGATGAAAACTTTCTGATAATTCTGAAGATGATAATTCTGCATAAATCCTGTAAGCTGTTGGGAGTTCGGTTAAGTTTGGCTTAAGGCCGACTTAAAGAAACATTAACCGGCTCCCCTTACGCTACAGTTTTATACTGAGAACAATTCTTACTTTTTTCCTTCCACTCCATCCCAAGGAATCTGTGAATTACCTAACTGCGTTCAGAACATGTTTCCAGAAAATGCATTCTTGGGAAACAGCGTTTATATCTACGAGACGTTGCTATGTAGGTTGCTGTTGCTGAGAAATTCTAAAGTTTTAAATCTCCAGTATTAGATTCTAAATCTAGCCGAAAGGTATATCACCTTCAATTCGAAATCTTCTGGACAGAGGGCATATCGTATTCCATTCCAAAACTTCTTCGCGGTGTGTATATCGTGTCTGATTCGAAATCACCTGGATCGAGGGTATATCGTGTTACATTAAAAATAACATACTACTAATATATAATTATTACAATTTGAATGATATTGCGACGGTGATATGGTGTCTGCATCAATCTCGAAAGTATCGCTTTTATGATCTTTTACTTTTCTGGGTTTCGTACCGGGCCCAAACGTAATTTTCCAGTGTCTGAAAGCGCTTATCGAGGGTGGGCCGGAGGCTGATCATCTCTGGTCGGGTCGGCGCGGTGAGGTGGGTATGATGTTGAAAGACCTGAAACCCCCTAGTGATCCTCGCGATGACATCACTGACGACACCCTCTAGCGCCCCCATTACGGTGCGTATGTTTGAATTACAATTTGAATGATATTGCGACGGTGATATGGTGTCTGCATCAATCTCGAACGTATCACTTTTATGATTTTTTACTTTTCTGGGTTTCGTACCGGGCCTAAACGTAATTTTCCAGTGTCTGAAAGCGCTTATCGAGGGTGGGCCGGAGGCTGATCATCTCTGGTCGGGTCGGGTCGGCGCGGTGAGGTGGGTATGATGTTGAAAGACCCGAAACCCCCTAGTGATCCTCGCGATGACATCACTGACGACACCCTCTAGCGCCCCCATTACGGTGCGTATGTTTGAATTACAATTTGAATGATATTGCGACGGTGATATGGTGTCTGCATCAATCTCGAACGTATCACTTTTATGATTTTTTACTTTTCTGGGTTTCGTACCGGGCCTAAACGTAATTTTCCAGTGTCTGAAAGCGCTTATCGAGGGTGGGCCGGAGGCTGATCATCTCTGGTCGGGTCGGGTCGGCGCGGTGAGGTGGGTATGATGTTGAAAGACCCGAAACCCCCTAGTGATCCTCGCGATGACATCACTGACGACACCCTCTAGCGCCCCCATTACGGTGCGTATGTTTGAATTACAATTTGAATGATATTGCGACGGTGATATGGTGTCTGCATCAATCTCGAACTTTTATGATCTTTTACTTTTCTGAGATATTTGGCATTTTCTTTTTTTTTTTTTCAGAATTTGCCTTTGAATAAGTAATTCTTTATACATCTAACATTCTCGTTCTAACTTTGCTGTCAATACATTATAATTATTCCTGTTATTGTTCCCCGAAATTCTCAAAAAATAAACTAAAAATCTAATTCTCTTGTTCATCGTTTCAATATTTCCCTCATGGTTTCTAAATTTTCCATTCCTATTCTTAGCTTGCGTTTTCTGTCCCTTGAAGTCAATCATTGTTTCCCAAAGTCAAAAGAATCATCTATTTCTTCTTAAAACTAATATTCCTATCATTTACGAAGATTTGCCTTGAAATCATTTTTTTTAAAATTATTCTTCAACTAATACTGAAAGCAGTATATTGCGCCTCCTCGGTCTTACCCTATCTTCCGACCTCAAGTAAAATCATTACATTGAGTCAATAGCTAAATCCACTGCTAGGAAGGTTAGGTTACTGTATCGGGCCAGGGCGTTTTTTACGCCTGATTCCATCTTGCACATATACAAACCAACCATCCATCCATGCATGGAATACTGCTGTCATATATGGTCAGGCGCCTCAGCTGTTTATCTTAGTGTTCTCGATAGGCTCCAAAGGAGAATCTATAACGTGATAGACCCCGACTTGGCAGCTCGATTTCAGCCACTTTCTCACCGGCGGGATGTGGCTTCCCTCTGTCTATTCTACAAATATTTTTATGGATTCTGTTCCGACGAACTTAATTCACTGGTACCCCCGTCACTATAATTTACTCGTGCAATCAGACTGGCAACAAGGTCTCACCCACTTGCAGTTAGATCAATCAAATGCGGCCGTCAATTCTACTCCACAGCTTCTTTTCTCGCACTTCCCGCATGTGGAACTTCCTTCCGTATTCTTGCTTTCCTGACGGCTACAATCACAAGGTATTTAAATGCAAGGTCAATACCCATCTCTTATCCACTTGACTCCGGTTCTTTCTACATCACACTGTGTATCTTGTTCTATCTTCTTTTTCTTTCTCTCTGCCTTAGCAACTGTCTTCACACCTGTGTTTCCGTCTTTCTCTTGCCCTTTCTCTGACACCCACTGTAGCTGCGCCGTCTTTCTCTTCGCTTTCCTCTTGCCTAAACTTTTGCTCTTATGTAAGGCTTAAGAGATTGTCAGTGTAGGGGGTTGTATAATATTTGCAATTTACTGCCATCAGTGAATCTAATTTAGATTAACTAATATAAATTGCAGCCTAATTACTCTACATTTTAAAACTTGTTCCTTATCTAATTTTTTTCTGGTGGTTTTCATTGTTTTCAATTGTAACCTTTATGTCTTACCGGTCTCTCTCTCTCTCTCTCTTTCTCTCTCTCTCTCTCTCTCTGTTTCTCTCTCTCTCTCTCTGTTTCTCTCTCTCTCTCTGTTTCTCTCTCTCTCTCTCTGTTTCTCTCTGTTTCTCTCTCTCTCTCTGTTTCTCTCTCTCTCTCTCTGTTTCTCTCTCTCTCTTGTTTCTCTCTCTCTCTCTGTTTCTCTCTCTCTCTCTCTCTGTTTCTCTCTCTCTCTCTCTCTCTCTGTTTCTCATTTTTCTGTAGGAGATTTTCTTTTACAACAAAATACTTTCCTCATCGTTTTCACTGCTTTGAAGAAGGGGACACAAGATCCATGTGTATCTTGTTTAAACAGGGATTTATATATCCGTTATTATACCGGTTTGAACTTTCTGCCATCAGTCCCAGGGTTACTGGAAAATTGGCGTGTGAGGGTTATCCCAACTAATTGCTAGTTATTAAATTAACCTAATCATCACTATTTACATTATTCAGAATATTGTCCTCATCTTTGTTGCCATTTGTACGACGTTTCAGCCGACCTTCTTCAGGTGCTAGGAATTTTGAACCGAACCATTTATTACGATCACTTTGGAATATCGTTCTCATTCCTTGTGTGAAGCCTCTTTTGGTAGTCATGAGTTGTATCTCTCTAACCGGACTCTTTAAGTTACTTGTTCACCACTTCTGTAGTCTGGCATTAAACTCACAACTCTTTGGATCAAGCCAATGGAACTAACCAACGTCTATATCTACTAGGCCATGTATCTTCAAATATAGACAAATAGAAACCTAATCATAATTGTACGGACAAGCTTGTAAGATCTAATATTTTGTGTTTTTTAGATCTTGCCATATTAATAACCGTGGACCAAATTTCTCACATTTTTCTAATCTATTTGGAGGTAGTAAATATATCGATAACGACAAAGAAACATGTTCTTATGAGTCATAATAGTAACACAGAAAGTACATAGCAGAGTTTTCGGCAAAATACTGTGATAAATGCAGCAAGATGAAAAACAGTTGTCGAAAGAATTAATATTTAATACTCATATTATAATTGTAGCTTTCTTATTTGATATTCTGAAAACATCAATGAAAATCCGAATTTAAATATTTAATTTTTTTATTTACACTATTTATTTTCAGACTATTGTTCACATTTTTGTTATTGCACACCGAGTGAAACAACGGTGTTCTTTAGTCTCTCTCAGGTGTATATCGATCTGGGTAACTTAAAGGGAATTCTGAACTCAAACGTCTATTTAATCTACGGGGGTAGACTGTTCTCATTCCACTGGCCACATCTCGGGACATCGTGTAGTTTTTAATTTATTTAGTAATGTTCCTTTATTGCTCGCTCGTCTCCGCTGAGTGCAAGTACACACTGTCTGATCCAGGGATTGAACTCACATCTACTATGACAACAAATTCAGAAATCAACGCTTTTATCTACTAGGACATTTTCTGTGGATCAATTTGCTGTAGTAAAAGTGACTTAAACATCACCTGATGCTGATTAACTTGCAACTGTTGCTGCTGCCCATGTTTCGATAGTTGCTGTAATTGAAGAGCCGCTGTCATTTGCTTACTAAGGAGCTCCTCATAGCCTAACATATGCGCTTTCAGTATTTCATTACATTCCACAGGAAGCGATGACTACTTCTTTTCTCCTATATGTGATCAGATATACTCGATTTCATTGTTTCACCTATGACAATGGCGTTTTGATTTTCCTCTAGCTTTATTTTTAATATGAAGCATGTTTCATCTTTATATTCTCTGTAATTTCTTTATAATTTTATTCTTATCGTATCATTTTTATTTATTTATTTTTCCATAATCTGCCTAAAGTTAAGTTTAATACCCGTTTCTCGGTAAATGTAACACATATTACATTTATTAAACTATAATGATTTGTATATACAACATCAATTTTTCATGGAACATATAACTTCAGTAAGAACATAAATTCATTTTAAGAATGACAACATATATTTTGCAGCCAGAATGAGTAAAATAATTTTTATGACAATATTAAATGGAATTCGTGTAATGTCAGTTTCTTAAAAATTCAATCTGCTATGAGCGATCATAAATTTAAAATGACTGGGTTATCTCCCCTTGGCTACTTGTGAACGAAAAGTAACCACCGTCTAAAGTTTAGTTATTTTACTTTCCATCACTGCCTTCATATCGATGTCGGTGAAATGATCTTTCTAATTTCTTCTCTTTCTCTTTCGATCTAAATAAATTACCAATATCTCTTGAGGCCAATATCATTATTTCAATTGATTAAACACTGCCGCATGACATGAACTTTCCGTATAATTATAAAAACCAATCAGAAATAAATTCGGACAACGGCGAATTTAGATGACGTTACATTAAAAGTGTTCTCGTGATAACATTTTAAGTATTTAAAATCTGAAACTTTCTTTCGTGATTTATTCGCGAATAACATGGAAAGACTGGCTGTGGGGCAATCATTATCAATCTCATCTCACAGATCATTACTTCTGTAATTAATTCGATTTCTGTAAGGTGTTCTTGTCTTCTTGTGCAAGACTACATCTATGTGCACTATCCTTTCTTGACATGACTCTCCACAACTTTCTATCATTTGTATATATCTTAGCAATAATTGTCCCCTTACTATCCCCCTACTCTCTATAGTGTTATCCATTTAACCAAGCCCGTTAGGTAATCAACTCGCTGTTTTTCTCTTGCTTTAGGTATATCCTGTGGCTGTTAAATTTTCCAAGCCTTCTTAAGTTATTATGCATCCGAGAGATGTCAGTTATCTCTTTCTGAGTCTAATTATACTTGTTTCTGTTTTCCTTAAGTAACCCTGAGTGTGCCGATAAGATACATCAAGGATCATGGTCTCTGATTGAAAGATAGGAGGTCTTCGAGAGTATAGAACCACCTTTGAATTGCTAGTTTTGAGCATGACGATAAACTATATCTGGCAACAAAAACTCTGACTGAAAGATTGTTAATTTTGAGGAGTGAGAAACCACCTCTTAATTACTGTGTTACCTGGTCACACCTGATCTGAGATGGTAGTAGCTGTTAAGGTCCCAGTTATGTGCAAACAGTGAACCTCCAAACAAAAACAATATGAATGTGTAAAAATACATTTTTCTATAAAAATGATCAGGAATACATATTTATAGTACAATTACCAACAATTAATTTGAAGGTAATAATATTCGTCATCAAATAACCAACAGAGCTGTAGCTAAACAAAATCAACCAACATATTTTTCTTAAAACGTACTTAGTGCTTACATTCTCCATTAATGACTTGAGGAGTACCCTTCTGCAGAATCACATTCCTATTGCTACGTCTCTGCTCTTCATCTACGAAGACATTGTTGAACATTCACTGTCATATAGGATGATTGATTTTACTTAACAGTTTATCAAAAGATGTATCGCAAAAGCTAAGCAAAATACTAAGAAAGAGAAAAATGTAGTCATAAACAAAGAATAGGGTGACGAACGGTTATGTAATATCAGTCGTTTGTGAATGCTTGGCAATTTTACCACATAGGAAAAAGACATTTGAGGCAACTGTGAATGATAATGTGGGTATCATGGACGGATCGTGCAAACAACAAAGATGTTTTAACAGAACACTGATACACAGAATCAGAAAGAGGAAGTTGATTTTTCTAGGATACTCAATGAGAAAATAAGTTTGGAAAATATGTACCAAACAGGATATATTGAACAGATTGCTAGAAAATGGTGAGCTTTTGTGAATGGATGGTGAAAGAGGAAGTGGGGGCTTGGTATAGAAGCAAACGTTCGTAAGGGTTACAACAGATAGGATGTTGTGTAGAGCCGCATCGTAAACAGACAAAGTACATTCAATTAGAAATTATCATTTTCTACTATCAAAATAGATTAAACTAATCTCCGTTTTCTCGAGATGAAGATCGAATTTAAGATCAAATTTGAATTTATGTTTCTTTTTTCCTCAGAATGTTTTCCCTTTCAAACATAATTTTGCCCATGTTACTTTCATATTTGATGATGTTTACAGTTTCTTTATTTTTAATATCTTTCAGAACACTTTGCTTTTATTAGTGATTTCATGCCTGGGGAAGTGGTCTACTTCGTGAGTCCATGGTTTAACAGCTCAGCCTCCACTTGCACGATGATTTACGACAGTGAGTTGGTTGACGGTAGCGTCAATGTTATTATCCTAACTCGAGTTAGCAGCAACAACAGACTTCTTGAATCCCAATCTATGCAAGAAAGCCCGCGGTAAGATTCTTTATGTTATTTATAAATGGAACTTTGTCTCAGTGTCTGTGTGTATGTGTGTGTGTATGTGTGTGTGTGTGTGTGTGTGTGTGTGTGTGTGTGTGTGTGTGTGTGTGTGTGTGTGTGTGTGTGTATCCGTTAACTATAGACTCCGAAACGGCTAAACCGATTTTCTTGAAAATTTACACAGTTGTACTATAAGCGTCAGCGAGTGTTCTTAGCTAGGTTTTGTGTCGAGGTACCCCCGATAAATATCGAAAATCGATAATTGGAAAAATCGGGTTATAGAAGGAGTGGTCCGATTTAATCAAATTTAATACACTCATAGACAAAGACATAAGAAACGATATTCAGAAGTTTCAAGGCTGCAGTTATTACAGCTGTTCAGAAAATCCATAATATATCTATCTAAACTTATTTATAAATTGAACTTTGTGTGTGTGTGCGTGTGTGTGTGTGTGTGTGTGTATCCGTTAACTATAGACTCCGAAACGGCTCAACCGATTTTCTTGAAAATTTACACAGTTGGACGATAAGCATCTGCGAGTGTTCTTAGCTGGGTTTTGTGTCGAGGTACCCCCGATAAATATCGAAAATCGATAATCAAAAAAATCGGGTTATAGAAGGAGTAGTCCGATTTTAATCAAATTTGATACACTCATAGACAAAGACATAAGAAACGATATTCAGAAGTTTCAAGGTTTCAGTTCTTACAATAGTGCAGAACATCGATAATATATATATATATATATATATATATATATATATATATATATATAAGGCAAGATGTTTGTGTGTGTGTCTGTTTATCTGTCTGTATGTCCTTTATACAAATCCACAATTTTTATCCGATTTCACCAAACTTCACACAAATATTCTTTAGGCTGGGTCTGAGCTCCAGGACCATGGATTAGTTTTAAAGCTTTCATTACACCCGAGCAACGCCAGGCGATACTACTAGTTTTTAATGTCTCTGCTTTCATTCGGGATTTCATGCCTGGGACTACTCCGTGAGTCCATGGTTTAATAGCTTAGCCTCTACTTGCACGATGATTTGTAGCGTCAATGTTACTTTCCTAACAACAACAGACTTCTCGAATCCCAATCTATGCAAGAAAGCCCGCGGTAAGTTTTAACGTCAAATAATGTTACTGGATTGAATAAAGATTGAACATTGTCAAGAGCGATCGGCAAAAATTAAACGCCAAGTCTATGCAGTAAATAAATGCTGATCTCAATGAACAGACAGTCACGTTTCAAACGGATGATGCTATTCTTTATTAGCGAATTAATACTCTGAAAATTAAGAGACAAAGTAAATATTTTTCAAACGGAAAGAACAAATAAGTTGAAACAAACTCGAAGTATTGATAATAGAACACATTTTATGACAAATATGAATAATTTAAGACATATTAGGGAGACAGGGAGGTACGTAGATGACACAGTGCTGATAGCAGACAAGGAAAAGAAACTACAAAACCTCCTATAGAAAGTAGTTATCGAAAGCGAAAAGAAAGGACTACATATACACCACTACATATGATGTATTTCATGCTATTTTTAGTATGTATTGCCAAGTGGATAATTGTAAATAAAAATAGAATAGTTCTTTTGTTATTATTACTTTGCAAAGTTTTACAAGGTAGCCAGGAAGTCTTTGCTTTGGCCAGCCAATAATAAGAAGAGACTAGCATCAGGTAGAGAACGCAAAAACTGGACATCAGAACAGTTCATTTGATGCACATGTTATTGCGCAGAATTAACAAAAGAACCATTGTATATTCATTTAAAATGATCTACTTGGCAATGAATACTAAAAATAGTACATCATTTTCTTTTAAAAACTGGGGTAGCCTAATAATTATGGCCGGTAGTGTAGACTACAAGAAAACTAAATGTGTTGTAATCAGTAAAAAGAGGTGCCCAAAATACCAACTACTAACCGAGGATATTAAAATCAAGTAGGTACAGAAATTTAAATACCTGGGAAATGTTCTAACAGAGGACGGTAAGTGCGACACTGAGATCTGAACGCGTACTGGCATGGCCAAGGAAACATTCCAGAAGCTGAGTAGAGTATTGACAGACAGGACAATTTAGCTGGAAACAAAGAAGAGAGAAGAATTGTTATGTGATGTCTATCCTTCAATATGGCAGTGAATGCTGGACAATCTCATCAAAGATAAAGAAAGACTTGAAGCAACCGAAATGTGGTTCGACAGAAGCATACTGGATATAAAGTGGGGGATCAATTCCATATTTCAATCAATATCTTAACTGATCCCTATATTTCTGAGATCCAAAAGCCCAAGGATACATTCCAGAAGCTGAATAGAGTATTGAGAGACAGGAAAATTTTGCTGGAAACACAGAAGAAACTATTGGTTTGTTATGCGGTGTCTGTCCTTCAATATGGCAACGAAAGCTGGACAATCTCGTAAAAAATAAAGCAACGGAAATGTGGTTCTACAGAAGTATGCTGAGAATACCGTGGACGGAACATGTGAACAACGACAAGATTTTAGAGGGGATTGGCACAAAAAAAACCAAAAAAAAAAAACAGAATTAACACCAGTAAAAGATACCTGAAGTTTCTGGGACATTTAGTAAGAGTTGGGGCCCGCACAAATAAATGAACAACGACCAGTAATAGAGATAGAAAATAAGTGTATTAACGTAAGGATACAGACTTGAATGAAGATTAATAGTACAGATATTGTGGATCCCGGAATGGGATCCGCACAAATAAATGAACAACGACCAGTAATTGAGATAGAAAATAATTGTATTAACGTAAGGATACAGATTTGAATGAAGATTAGTAGTCCAGGAATACGGGTTAGTAAAAAGTATATGTACATGTCTTTGGAAGTGAAACCATAGTATATTGAGTATGTCCGCGTCGGAAGCTGACGGGTACGGCGTAATAATCTTCTGGAGCACATAGCTTCTATGAACTACTGTGTACTGACTACTAATCTCTCTCTGGACTTACTTATTCTCCGGTTAATTCTCTGTGACAACACGATATTCTCCGGTCTTGCTTCTATAGCAGTAGTATTAGTATACTCTGGACGAGTTCATCTTTATGAAAAAGAAGAACCCCACAACAGTAAGGAAAGAGGGCTTTGAGAATGTGATGCTTACGGGACGGATAGAGGGAAGAAGAGACAAAGGAAAACAACGCGTGATATACTTAATGGATTCATTATCGGAGGGTCGGGCACAATCTTAAGCATATAACATATAAAGATGACGAAATACTGATAGCACACACAGAAAGGAAACTAGAAAAAGCCTTACAGAATGTAAGGAAGGTGTTATGGTAAAACACACCTATTCCTCAAATAATGGACTCTCCCTCCTATATTAATAAGAGTTAACAGGAAGTTAACTCGAGAAGTTCTTGGGAAGTTCTTAGGAGTTCTGAGAAGTTCTAGAGAATTCTTTAGAGTTCTACTGGAGTTCAGTAGAACTATTAGTTAGTTCCAGTTTGGACATAGTTGAACTCAGGCAGTTGATATTAGTCGGCAGTTAGCCGAATACTAAGGAGTCAGCTTACAGTGGAAGATTACCAAGTTCTTAACATTTTGGGTGCATTTAAGTCGATTAGTAACCAACATAGCAAGATTATAACCTTCAGTGCGAAAACTACTCCACAAGAGAATGAAATTGAGAAGAAAGTACTAAGCATCAGTTGTAAGAAGATTGAATTAATGTCTGTTAGTAAAAGGAAAAATGCAACATGCAAATTACAAATTGTTAATACCGAAAATCAAACAAATGCAATAATTTAAATATCTAGAAAAGGTTTTGACAGAGAACGGAAAGTGCAACATTGAAATGCGAAGGCGCATTGAGATAAACACAGATACATTCCAAAAGCTAAGCAGATTATTAATAAATGAGAAAAAGAGTATTAAACACTTGCGTGATATCAGTTCTCTTATATGACAGTGAATGCAGGACAATCTCCTCAGAGATGAAGAAGAGATTTGGAGCAACAGAAATGTGCTTTTACAGAAGGAAACTGAACTTACTATGGATCAAACATCCGAGCAACAACGAAGACAGTTTCTTCTTTCCATTAAAATATTTCCTTGTTTTTTGTTCTTCTATTTTCTTTTCTTATTATTCGTTTCTTAACTACATTTCCTTGTTCTTCGTTCCCTATCACATTTCCTTGTATTTCGTTCTATTATATTTTCTTATTATTCGTTTCTTAATTACATTTCCTTGATTTTCGTATCCCTATTATATTTCCTTTGTCTTTATGCTTATATTATTTTGTCCTTGATCCTATAATATTTTTTGCTCTTCGTTCCCTATTATACTTCCTTGATATTCGTCACCCTATTATATTTCATTGTTCTTTGTCCTTCATATATTTACTTGGTTTCCTTATCCTATTAAATTTCCTGGCTCTTCGTCTCCTTATATATTGATTTTAAAAAGTCTGACGTTGAACCTGTAGCAACATTTTTTGTTACTTTAATCAATATTTAGATCCTTATTCATTTTGCGCTGAACGTAATCCAACCTCCTACCATTTGTATGTTTAAACAAATCTTTCTTGCTTGCTATCTTTGATATTGTAAGAGAAAACTTAGACTTAACAACAGGAAAAAACTGTTGAAATTTCTAGGACACATAATGACGAAAGAGAGCGTGGAACATTTGACACTCAAAGGGCAGATTAAAGGCAAGGGGAACAGAGGAAACAACGTATTGCTTACTTTTTGAGCTTAAGAGAATGAATGGCGGAACAGGATTTAGAAGAAATAAAAAAACAATACTTATTAAAGAGCTACAAATGATAGAAACTGTGAAGGACTATTGGCACCTACGTCCTAAAGAAGAAGAAGGAGAAGAAGAAGAAGAAGAAGAAAAAGGGAGCAAGCAATTACCGTGTTGTCACCTTTAACCATGTAAACGAAAGAAATGAAAAGAGATATTGTTTATGTTCTTCCTTTCGTTACAGACCCTCTTCCGGGTTAAAGCTGCAGGTCAGTTACGAATAATATAGGGTTTTATAATGGAAATGTCAGTATATCTAATAGAATGCTTGATCTAAACTTATTTATAAATAAAACTTCGTCTGTGTGTGTGCGTCCATTAACTATAGACTCCGAAACTGATGAAACCATTTTCTTGAAAATTTACACAGTTGTACTTTAAGTGTCTGCGAGTGTTCTTAGCTAGATTTTGTGTCGATGTACCCACCGATAAATATCGAAAATCTATAATCGAAAAAATCGGGTTATAGAAAGAGTGGTCCGATTTTAATCAAATTTGATACACTCATAGACAAAGACATAAGAAACAATATTCAAAAGTTTCAAGGTTGCAGTTCTGTCCTTGGATAACTTATTTGACTCCGATATTGGAAATCGATACCCCGATATCCTACCGGGTCTGATCAAAATCAGTTTTTCAGTCCTTGCATTTTAGTTTTTGCTTCGGGTTTGGCTCTAAATAGGTATAATTGTAGTTCTTAGTCTCAGCCATAATACCATTTACGCAGAGGACTTATTTAGCCTTCAAAATTCAGTTTACGACAAAAAAAAAAAACTTATTTGATATCGATAGCAGGAAATCAAAATTTGACTTACATCCATTCATTTTTCTTTCAGTATACGGTTTCACTTTAACTGGAAACAACTGGAAACAACTATTGCTTTTTAGTATTTCGTGCCAACGTCCAAAGAGTCTGAGCTCCAGGACCATGGATTAGTTTTAAAGCTTTCATTATACCCGAAGCACAATCTATGATCAAGAACAAAATTCGGCTATTTTTATAAACCCTTAGTTAATATTATATTTCGCAGCTTTCTAATCGCCACTCCTCAGACCAAATGCATACAACAATGAATGGTTCAAATTTATCCAGAAAAAGTATAGTGAAATATAAAAAGGAAAAACAGAAAAAAAAGAAGGACAAAAGAAAAAGGACAATAGAAGAAAAAAGAGAAAGAACATGAAAAGAAAAGATATACATTCCACAGGAGATTATTTCTTATTCTTCTCTTCTTCTTTCCTTTCTCTTTTTTCTTCTTTTTTTCTTCTTCCTTTTTTTCCTGTTTTTTCTTTTTTTCTATTTCACTTTACTTTTTCTTTGACGTGGTATTCTCATTTAGTCCCAAGGCTCTATTTTTCACTTACTTATCATTTTTTGTCTATCTATTTATTTGTTGTAAAGCTTCTTTTTTTTTAAAAAATAATTTTATGTTTCAATTTATTTTGATAGTTCGTCAGTAATTATTTTCTTTAAGCATTTGTTGGTTATATGCATGTTATTTCATTTAGATTTTACCCAGTTTCTAATGAGAACAATTTATGACATTCATCACATTGCGTTTATTTAATAGATTTTTATTCTTAAGTGATTTAATAATAAATAGTTTTTCGTATAAACAAAATGAACATAGTTCCTTTAAGGCCTTACATGTTTTAGATTCTTTTAGAATTTTCCACTTTATTGTGGATGTTCTTTGTTTTGTTTCCTTTAAATACCAATGATATTTCGATAGGGGTGTTCTATTTTTGTATTTGTTATTATTAAATGAAGAGGTGTGCTGGTAAATTCGCTGTTTAAGATCATTTTAAGTACATTGAAGATATTTTACATTGATAGACGATTGATTCCGTTAAGGACCTGTTTTCTAACGGGCAGTATATAGGGTTTTTACGATTAAATTTTTTCTTGTCTAAATTGTTATTTTCTGTTATCCGGTTGTTTTTATTAATTTTGTTAAATTAATTTTTCTCCACTGTTCTTGTTTATGAATGAGCACAGATGTTTTTGCATTCATTATTATTATTCTCTCCTCCTCCGTTATATCCGAGTAAAGAGTGGTGAATTCCAGTGCTGTAAAAATTGTTCTTTTGATATCGATGGATAGTACTTCTCAATATCGAACTGGATTAAAGAGCAGTTGTTTTGTTTTCTTTTATATTATAAAACCAAATTGTTACATCTGTGGTGTCTTTTCACAATCTTAATTCCAAGTTTTCCATAATTGGTTTGTTAATTCTTTCTAGTATGTTCTTACTAATTTTTTCAATCTCTGGTCTGGTGGGATTCTCGTGGTGGGATTTATATTGAAGTTTTCCTTATGATCCTTTATGGTTATGTAGCACTCTTTTGTGTTGTGTTTTGCTACTCTGTTGCTTATTTTTAATTTATATGTGTTTTTTTTTACTAGATGTGTTAATCTTATCAAGTAAGTCCATCTTATTCCTATCAACCTTTTTATAGTTTTCTTTTCATGATTAGCGTAGTATATTCTTTAGGTGTTGCTTTGTAGAAATTGGCTGTTTTATCCGATTTCATGAATAATCTGTCGGATGTTTTTATTTCCTTCACCATATCTCCAAGATGTTCTTGGAAATCATTTCTCCTTTTGTGAAATGTTGTATTGCTTATTATGTCGAGTAAATCATTCTTAAAGGCGCATAACGTTTCAATGTATGGGGCTGTTTTTTTGCTTTTGAACCCATATACTTCTTGTTCTTTAGGTGTTTGTTTAGGTTTTTCTTCTTATATATATATATATATATATATATATATATATATATATAGTGTATCGAGGCAGCAAATAATTTTCTAAACATATACTGTTAAATATAAGAGACAATGAATGTATGTTATGTTTAATCATGAGCCGTTCTAAACGTCGTATTTTGGCTTACTACAACCACGCTCTCCCGTAGACTTACATGTCACCTTTCTGATCAGAGTACAATTAAACAACATTTCTTAGAAAAACATAAACATGTAGGTAATATCAGACAGATTTTAGACAACAATACAATAATTCTTACTCATACACACAATAAGAAGAACCTTCAGATAGTGGAGGCCATGTACATTAAATCCAAACAACCCACACTTAATAAAATCACGTTTAAATCCGGTCATAACATATTACATTGCATTTGAATACATGGTTCTGTTGTGATTTTGCGCTATCACGCAGTGTGACGTCATAGAACCGAATTGCAAATTTGCGAACTGCGTTTGTTATTTTTGGTAACTATTGCCGTTGCCTAGCGGAGTTTTATGTCAACACAAAATAAAATCGTCGGTGATGATGGATGTTATTGTATTACCGTCTTAATAACCTCTCTAAAGATGACTCATGTGAGCCGAAAGCTTAGAAGCAAATTAATAAAAAATTATCCAAATGTTGGAGAATTTTTGTCATTATTTTCAACTGAAATTAAAGCCAAAATACGACGTTTAGAACGGCTCATGATTAAACATAATAGATATTCATTGTCTCTTATATTTAACAGTATATGTTTAGAATAAATATATATATATATATATATATATATATATATATATGTGTGTTATTTTTCTGTATGATCAGAGTTGCTATTGGTTACAACATACAGAAAAGACAATAACATGAACATTTTCTACAAAAATCAAATTCGTAGTAACTGCATAGATTACCATATTAGACATTCTCTTTCTAAGGTAATATATATATATATATATATATATATATATATATATATATATATATATGAGTGAGTGAGAGAGAGAGAGAGAGAGAGAGAGAGAGAGAGAGAGAGAGAGAGAGAACAAGACAAACAGACAGATAGTGTAGACAAAGGTATCAACATTTTATGGTGAGTTTGGTTAAAATTTCGTGTTTGAAATTGAAAGAGTTTTCTGTTTCGTTACAAGTTGATCATAATATATATCAATTTTTTCACCCACAAAAAAGTTAATATTACGAAGTTTTACTATTTTTAAAATGTAGGCCCAGTGCCAAGCATGACCTCATTTTTTGCTTCGCAATTCTTCACCTGTTTCCAAGACTTGTTTGTCCAGACTTTGTGCCAATTCTTCAGGCTCGCTGTCAATTATGGTGGTGAGTGCATCGAAGCTAAGTGAATAGGTTTGGTCTTTGTTATTTGCATAAGTTCACACTTAGAAAGGGAAACTGTCATTATTTAGAAGCTAAACCAAGCCGTTTCTTCGTTGCTAGCCCCACCTCTTTCTTTTTGAATAAAGTACAACTGAAATGAGAGTAAAATAAAATTATTTAGATGTATGGAAAACTGTGTGCTGGAGCTAATCTGGTGATCTGATGTGGGTATGAGAGGATGAAATCCGTTTTAATTTGTCAATATTTACGATCTCCAAATTAGGAAGTTTAAGAATAGAAATGAAACTGTTTGGGAAGTCTTTTAACAGCCGACGGAAAAGTGACTGCTTAGAAGGCTTGCCTCACTAAATCAATTACAACTGATTAGTGAGGACGATCCTTATTTGATGTGGAGTAATGGTTAATAAGCAAATTTTGCTAGATCAATTACAGCAATAGTAAGTTCGATCTTCACTTGGTGCTTCATAATTTTTGCTTTATGCAGTATCTAAATCACGCTTAGAAAATCATTTGGACACTTCGACGAGGTCTGATGGCTAAAAGACTTCTTTCGCTTGATCAGTTACGACGATAGTGAGTTAGATCCTCACTGTGTGCCCTATACTCTGTTTGTTTCACAAGTAAGGTACGCTTAGAAAACCACCATAATAGCTAAGAATTAAAATATTCTTTTTATTTTATTTTTCGCCTAACTTATTTGTCTTCTTGTTTCTTTTCATCTCCGATGGAAAAATGGAAAATATACAGTTCTACAGTAAATAGATCGTTATCAAGTTGCTAACCCACCTCGTCAGATGTTCAGCGCACACCTCAGGATCCTCGTTCTTCCTAGAAGCTGAGTCTTTGATGCAGTTCTGAAATCGGTGTTTGAGCTAATTCCATCAAGGCATTGATAGCACATTTTACAGACAGTATCTAATGCCCTGTTAACTGTGGAGATCAGAGTCACCGCTCTGCAATTCCAGATTCTCTTCATTCATATATCAGATCTTTTTATTTGTCCACTTTCTCCTTCGGCTTTCGAAACAACTCGAATATCAAAAGGTCATGCCACGTCTTGAATCTTTCAAGATACCTTCTCTTTCTTAAAATCTAGAATGTCTGGTTTGGATTATTATTATTATTATTATTATTATTATTATTATTATTATTAATAATAATAATAATAATAATAATTTATATTATTCCACTAGATGTCTGATGGTCATAGATGAAGACTGAACAATAAATTTTTGTCAAATCCCTACGCTCTACTCAGTATCCTCAACGCCGTAATTTGTACAAACTCAATTTTTTTCTCGATTTTTCAATTCGTCCAACCTTGATCTAAGTAATCTTGGCACGTTTAAAAGTCTGTCTACTGCTTTTGGTACAATTTAAATCTTAATCTTTCATATTTTTCTGAACTCTTGGGCAAAGTCCTGGATGATGTTTACCTATTCTTTTTACTCTTCTTCGTGTTTGCTCTGTAGAATTCTAGCACAATGACATCCGATCTTTTCTTTTATTCTCGATTATCAGATTTGAATGCAGATCATGGTCGAAATCACCCCCCACCCCCATATATATATATATATATATATATGTATATATATATAGATAGATAGATAGATAGATTGTTTGATTACTTAGTTTTTGGTCATGATAAAATTATACCAGTACACATTTGTATTAAAAAGTGTTCTATACAATTATAGTGTAGAACTTTTGAATATTTTTCATTTGTGAACGAGATTTACGCGACCTAGTTTTCTACCATGTGGTGTCTTCAGGCAATTTTCAAATCGCCTGAAGACACCACATAGTAGAAATCTAGATCGCGTAATAACTCGTTTACAAATGAAGAATAGATATATATATATATCCGAATGAATAAGGAACGAAGAAAATAACTACAACGCTCAAAATATTAATTAAAAAAGTGGTCAGTATAAAAATAGAGTAATGAATATTCGTTATTACTTTAGAACATGTAAATGTGTAGTTTGTAGTTTTGTACATTTTTTAAAGTAATAATTAATAATAATAATAACAATAATATATATGCGGATCACTATACATATATATATATATATATATATATATATATATATATATATATGTACATATATATATTTCTAAACATATACTGTTAAATATAAGAGACAATGAATGTCTATTTTGTTTAATCATGAGCCGTTCTAAATATCGTATTTTGGCTTTAAATTATCTGAAACAATAAAAAATTATCCAAATGTTGGAGAGTTTTGTCTTTATTTTCACCTGAAATTAAAGCCAAAATACGATGTTTAGAACGGGTCATGATTACACATAATAGACATTCATTGCCTCTTATATTTAACAGTATATGTTTAGAAAATTATCTGCTGCCTCGATACACTATACGTGCACAAATACTTTCCCGCAGGTAATATATATATATATATATATATATATATATATATATATATGTATATATTAGCTGCGGGAAAATATTTGTGCACATAATTATTAGTTGCGTATTTTTGAGCACAACCGTCTTCTACGAAACTTTATGATAAGCAGACCATTGTTACTGTGTTTGGAAGTAAGTGTCTAAAATGGCATGATGGAATAAGGTCATTACGCTTTCATTTTCGGTTACGATAACTTATGACTTTATACTAGCACAACAATCGACATATTTCCAGCAAGTTCATCTCCCCAATTTCACTCATAAGGTATAGATCATTTGGTGGTATGATTTTCGAACACATCACAACGGTGTTTTATGTGTAAGTAGTTATAATTCTATATTAACAAAGACTCTAGGAATGATTTCATTATATGAAGACCATACTAAACAATTTTATTAAACAATCTCAAGTAAGCACTGAGCCGATAAATGTTTCTACGTGACTTTATTGTCCGTTTGCAATCACTGTTTTATTATAATGCACTCCTTTTTTTTTATTAACAAAGGTTCGGTGAAATTGTAACAGTTGGACAAATGACCGAAGCGTTTCGGGTCGGATTTCAAATCACGGCTGACAAACAAAGTAACCGGACATTGGCTGCATTTTATCAAGTTCATTTACAGAATTGTTCCGAAGGTAAGCTCTTCTTTTTGTTTCTTTTAATTATTCGTCGCCATTACGCTTATGCCAGTAAAATATAAAATCTAATGTTCTGAAGTTCGTATAAGTTGCCGGTGAGTAAGACTACAGAGGGAAAAATAGAAAGAGTGAAGAAGTTTTTAATCACAGGAGAATATGGATTGAAAATACAGTAGTTCAGCTACGTCTTTGCGACCCATCTTTTGCCACTGTTCTGTGAGAAGGCGTTCTACTCATAGCTGAAGGACGAGTCAATGCTTCGATAATAGGGAAGAGAAGGTTAGACAGTGTTTCTACACAACATTTAAATATGGCGAAAATATTCAACTTTCTTCGGCAACATTTTTTGTAGGGTTCCGTGCTTCTTGCCAGTTTTGTAAAGAAAATGTTTCCTTGAATAAACCTATTTAATTTTCTATGTATTCAAGAACGTTCCTGAATGATCAAAATATCCTTAGTTCCTCTCATCACTTAGGATTTTGCGGGATCAGGGAATTGTAATATATTACTATGTGAATGGTAGTATTATGGGAGTAGCACCAGTAGTGTTACCTTTGTCACTGTCAGCTCTCTGCCTGAGGTCGAAGAGCTCTGATCCAGTCGTGGCCCCGCCGAAGGGTAGAGTCACTACTGGGGAAACATAGATATTTTTTGCCGGGCTATATGGCCCGGAAGACCCACATAAAAATGTTCTTGTGTCACATGTCGCCTTAAGTGGGATGGCCGACTAAATATTGTAGCACCAGTAGTGCGCAGCCGCGTACGACTACCAATATCGGACACCACTGGATAGTAAAATCGTAACCTTAATGTTTAATATATCTTTCTTTACATCTAACCCGTGTTCCGTGTTTTCCTTCCGTGGCCCCCACTTTGGGTTCACATCAGTTCCCTATTATACTTCCTTGATATTCCTCACCCTATTATATTTCATTTTTCTTTGTACCCCATATATTTACTTTCTTTCTTTACCCTATTCAATTTCTTTGATCTTCATCTCTTTATATATTGATTTTAAAAAGTCTGACGTCGAATCTGTAGTAATATTTTTTGTTACATTGGTCAATATTTAAATGCTTATTCCTTTTGCTCTGAACGTAATCCAACCTCCTACCATTTGTATGTTTAAACAAATCTTTCTCTCTTGTTATCTTTAATATTGTAACAATAACTATAAGTTTATGAAGCTTTATCTGACAATTTAATGTTTAGAGCTGAAAAGTTTATTTTTATAATAATGGGTTATTATAAACGAAAGGGAAAATGGAATATGCTTATTTTATTACGATATTACCTCTTCAGTTCTTGATCTGACATTAATTTACACAAGTTCCTTGGGTTGAATAGGCTATTTGTTAGATCATCGTTTCTCTCTTACCTTTAATATATCCCGTGAGAGTCAAATTCTTCAAGTCGCTTTCCTCCTCATGTGTTTCAGAATGTTCTGCTGTTTCTTTCTGATTCTCTATACATGTGTATATAGAATATAATATTTTACATAGTATATAAAGTGCCTAATAGAAGTAACCTAAAATAGTTGTATGTGGATATGGAAAAAAAGAAATGTTCCGTGGAGTGTTTCAGCGAACATGACGTCATGACATGACTGATCCTGAATGCGTAATGAAGTTCACGTTGCATTCTCAGAACGCGAGGTTTGTCGTTTTTCGAAATTTTTCGTAAATCTAATTTCGCTGTTAAACATTTGAACTAGTATATCTACAACACATTTGTATATCGTCATAATTGTGAGGGTGGCCAGTGTGCAAGTGGAACTGTTGAGAAGAAGGCCCCGAAACGGTGCACATTTTCTCCAGATAACCCTAATTTAAATATAAATATAGATTTGAGATGAACACATTAAAAGAAATTCAGTGAAGTCATATGCCCTAGCTGGTGGAAATGTCATTGGCATGAGGAGCATTACACATTCAGCTCGCTTCAGGTGAGTTTCAATTAGTTTCCGTTAATTTTCATTCTGTCGTTTTCATTCACATTTTCATTAACATTTTTAACTTGCTCATATATTCTGTCTATGGTATTCTTAGTACCTTTCTGTAGGTCTTCACCTCTATTGCCTCAAATTTTCTCTTTCATCTGTGAAGAAATTATTCAGGTTTGATTGTTCATATATTACAATCTATTGCTCTTACATAAAATTTCAGCACGCCTATTCACTTTACATTATTTTTCCTTTGGAAGGAGTTTGTCGCTATTTCAAGGCACCTTCAGATTTCTGTGTCCCATTTTTCGTCGACTATTAAGACACTTCCCAGATAATTACATTTGTGCACGTACTTGATTTCGACACCTTGCACTCTTGGGTGTTCTTACTAATGGTCAGGAATTCTGTCTTGTTTCAAATCATGTCTAGATAAAAATGCAAAGTCGTGACTACATATTAAGAAATGGAAGATGGAAGTTAAAAGAAACAAGAATAAACAGATTTAGTTATAAAATAATCAATATTTATGATGTTCCTGGAGATAATCTATTTTGAAAACTGTCTTCTTTCTGCTGTTCGTAAATTTCAATCAGATAATATCGTTCAAATTTGCACGATCACATAATTTATCTGTCATTTTGACACATTACCTGGACATGATCTGCGTCTGCCCAGGAAATGAAAATCTGTCCTAATATCTGCTCTATTAGCAAAATGTTTCGGAGGATACGTACCATTGAAAGTGATTCATTAACATTGGAAACCATATGATTTTATCAGTAGAAACTGATTTAGTAAATGCAATTTCATTTTGGTTATTTTGTAAATGTTTTGAGAAGCATAATTACTGCATATCTCTATTACTGTTGTTAGATTTCCTACACAGTATTCTTTTGTGTTCACTGAAACAGTCAGTCAGTTAAGTGCCATACGTGATACACGCTTGGGCGATCATGTCTCTTCCGAGACATAACTGACTGGGCAGAAGATTATCCCGCAGTAGGTTGCCATTGCTTTCTGCGGTAGATTGGTTGCCGACCAAGGCTATAGAACCCAATCTGTCCTATTATTTAACCCATAACTGGAGGGAAGAGATGGATTAATACCTTTCCCAAGGGTATTTGCGCGTAAGTGAATGCAAGGAATTCAACTGGAATTCGAACTCGGCTCCCCGATTTCCGAGCCGATATCCACTGCGCCACAACGCACATCCTGAAACAATCTTGGTTAATAATCTCTCCAGTCATTAAAATAACAGAGTACAACCTAAATAAAGTGATATGTAAGTTCAAATGTTATTGGTAGCTACTTCACACTGTGTGAGCCATAAAATAAAATATAAAATATATAGAAATCAGTTCACTACAACCAACTGTTAAATGTTAAAAATCTCTTTACATTATTTCATACATCTATTTGACCCTGGTGTTTTTATTTGAGAAAAAAGCTTATTAGGATCACCATAAAAAGGGTCAAAATTTACCTCCCCTGGACCATTCAAGGGAGTCCGTTCCTCCAGCTAATAGGTGAATGCTGGGAGACAAGGAGAAGGGACTTCCGGTAGAGGCTAGCAAACATGGCAGGCAGAACTTTGCCACGCTCTCTATAAACACATCCTTATTCAACATCCACGACTGTTCGCTGTACTCATGTTTTCACATTAATAAATTCCCTCGGCGAGTGTGTCTTTTTTCCATTACCGTTTTATTTTGTTATATTAAAGACATAGCAAAGCTCAAATGGTCAACTCGAACGCTTAGCATTAGAAATCCGAGTAAACGAGTATTTCTACGTGTTTATTCATTCAATGGTGTTTTCTCTATGAATGGCATACATTTCTTCTGTGTATTTCAGTTGCATTTTTACCTTTTTTAAAATGAAAAGCAAAGATATTTTTTTACAAATGTTGCATATTTTCTTCTATTTTCAGTGTTTGAATCTTTTTCCTCTTTTATGTGCCCTGTCCATTCAGGACGTAGGCGATCATGGTTTTCCACGTCTCCCTATCCCTTGTGGCTCTTAGTATGTTTGCTCCTGTTACTCCTGGCAACCCCCCCCTTTCCGTCATCCACCTGATCAGACCCTGCAAATATGTTATCCGCTGCCTTCCTCTATCTCTTTTTTCTTCTATCTGGCCTGTCAGTATCAGGTTCTCAAAGCCCTCCTTCCTCATTGCATGTCCCAGGAAGTTCAGTTGTCTTTTCCTGATGCTCAGTATTAATTTCTTTTCGTTGCCATTCTTTCCAACACCTCATCGTTGCTCGCATGCTCAGTCCATGATATCCGCAGCATCCTTCTGTAGAACCACATTTCTGCTGTTTCAAGTTTTGTCCTCATTTTCGATGATATTGTCCAGCATTCACTGCCGTATTGAAGAACTGACATCACATAGCAATCCAGCACTCTTTTCTTTGTTTCTAGTAAAATTTTCCTGTGTGTTCGTACTTTACTCAGCTTCTGGAACGCGTCCTTTGCCATGCCAATTCGCCTTCGGATCTCTGTGTCGCACTTTCCATCTCTTGTTAGAACAATACCTAGATATTTAAATTTTTGTACTTGCTTGATTCTGGTATCCCCCACCTGTATTTGGCATTTTGAATCAGTAAACCAAAATATAAGTTTTTTTCTAGAAACTTTCTAAAGCAAACTGATTCTATAGCTCTCTTAATAGAGTCAAAAGCTATCTTTTTAATTGAAGTTACACTTTTAACCCTGGAACACGGTCGTGATCAATGAAACAAAGAGCGTCGGTAATAGAAACCCCACGGCCATGTTACAGGGTTAATGAGAGCGCACACAAAAACACCCCCCCCCCACAAAAAAAAAAAACAAGAAAAAAACAATAACAAAAACCAACAACAAAACTCTTATTGAGCCGAATAACTGAAATATGTCGGTTCACTGTGTATGACCAGAAAGTTTTCCCCGTCTGAATCCATCCTGCACATATATAAATCTACCATCCGCCCGTGTATTGAATACTGATGCCACATCTGGTTGGGTGCCCCTACGATTCATCTCGGGGTTCTTGACAAAACCCAACGGAGAATCTGTAACGTGATCGATCCCGTCTTGGTCGCTCAACTGCAGTCAATTTCTCACCGTCGTAATGTGGCTCCTCTATGTCTCTTCTACAAATAATTTCACGGCTTTTGCTCCGACGAGCTTAGCTCACTGGTGCCCCCTCTACATGAATTTACTCATCTGACTAGACTAACAAATAGGTCCCACCCTTTTACCGTGAAACCAATAAAATATAACCGCAACGTCAACTCTAATAGCTTCTTTTCTCGCACATCTCACCTGTGGAATTCCCTTACGTATACTTGCTTCCCCTACAGCTACAATCTCCAAGAATTTAAATGTAAAGTCAATTGTCATCTCCTATCTCTCTGACTCACATCCTTTCCCTCATGTTATTTTTTCCGTCCACTCTACTCTCATCACACCAGTATTCTCATACTTCCCTTACCCATTTCCTCACACCCCTATAACTCGTTCTTTCTCATCACTTACCTCCTATATAACCCTCCTGCACACTATTGGTAGTAAGATTGCCTTGCTTGGGGTGAAATGGTTAAAAATATGTGTACTTGATCTTGTTTATAAGAATGTCATAGTCAGCTTCTCAGATTTCACCCGTTGATATGTTTAAATAATTGAAGATCGACTTAAAGCCTTGCCAAATACCCGGATGTCTTTATTTTGGTACAACAACTTCCGTTATGGTTTCCGTTTCCTGTTAATTTTGGTTTCACAAAGGAGAAAAAAGTAAATTTCACCGCTTCAGTTTTCTTGTTACGATAAAAGTTTTTCATTCAGTCATATTTCCGGGGCATTTTTTCAACAAGAAAATAAAAAAAATCTGCTTTCATTAAGCTATTATTTCGAAAACATTTTTCTAAATTCCTTTACGTCCATACAACTATTATAATTATATTGTCATGATTATTATGTACCTTGCTTATGTCTGTATAGATGTATGTACGGATGGTGCAATGGATACATATTTCGAATTCAAGTCGAATTCGTGACAATCACTTTTCACTTTCAGTAAGGTTTAAAATACGCAAGTACTGATTAAATAGTAATGTAGCCTGCTATCTTCAGACTTGAGCGTCAACCAGGCTAAGAGAAGGACAAATTTGAATTAAAAAGCTGTGACTGAAGCTATCACCATCTTGATTATTGTTAGATTATGGTAGTTGATGTTCAAAGAGATGTATTCATGATAGCGTTCCAGAATGAGAAATTAGTAAGCTGGGTTAAAATTCAAGCTGAGTTTATTAAAACAACTTTTGCACAAATACTCTTGGGAAAGACATGAATCCAACACTTACCCCCTAGATATGGGTTAAATAGTAGAAAAGACTGTGCTCTTCAGCCTTGTATGCCAACCAGTCTAAGAGAAGGACAACTCTGAATTAAACAGCTATGACTGAAGTCATAACCATATTGAGTATTGTTAGCTCATGGTAGTTGATGTTCAGAGAGTTGTATTCATGTTGTATAAGTCTCTATCATTATAATCTGGGAACTTCGACGTGGTGTAATGGTTAACAAGCTTGTCTTGCTAGTATTTATTACAACTGAATAGTGTGTTCGTTCCTCACTCGAGCCTCATACTTTCGGTACTGTGCCACATCTAAATAGCTCTTAAAAAATCAACTCTATCGCAATAATCTCTGAGTTACAGGTAATTTCTTAGATGTAAGAAATTGGTCATATCTGAAAATCGAGTAAGCACCTGAAGACGTCGGGAGATGGTTAATGTTTATTTGATTCGGCCTTGTGTCAGACATAACCGAACTCCCTACAGCTTAGAAGTTTTATCCAGAATTATCATCAGAAGGTTTTCATCAGAAGGTTGGTTGCAGGTTGGAATGTGTGAATTAGTGTAGAATAGTGTAAAAATAAAATATACATTTTTCTTGTTAAAATGGAAATTTATTAAGAGGAAAGAATAACACAAGTTGTAGATGTTAATGTGCAATTAGAAACATTATTAACAAGTTAAGGGTAGAGTTCGTGTTCAATGATAAGGTTATGGGTATCAAGATTTGTAGAAAATGTTCGTAGTAGTAATTGTTGAAAGAGTATATGCGTACGTACGTATGTATGTGTTTGTTTGGTAGGAATGTTTTTGAATGGAGAAGAAGTAAAAGAAATTAGTACACGAGAAGGAGGGCGAATGTCCGGGTCGGCTTGACTCTTCTACCGTTACATTTTAGCTTGTCGTCTTTGCTGCTTCCATCTGTGACTCTCTTGACTGACGCCGAGGTCATTTATAATCCTTTTGAAGTCCTCAAGTCTTGCGGGTCGTTCCCATTGGTCAAAATCAATTTGATACCTACTTGCGAAATCTGGCTTCGACTTTTTCTTTAAGCACATGGTCAATCATTTTTCTATTTGGCAAAAACCAGGATTTCACATGTAATTGTGAATTGTTTTAAAATGAAGACGAAGGTTGACTTTAATTCTTAATTTCTTATCCCACTACACACCTATTAAATATATTCGGATGAATTTAGTCATTTTTTAAGTATTTTTTCATTAAGTTCTTCTTCTTTATGTGCAGTGTTCTTCCAGGACTTTTGAACTTTCACTTGCCCCTGTCGCTCTTAACATATTCTTCTTGGTATCTCTCCTATACCCCGTCACATCATCCATATGCTTGAACCCATCAGGTATGTCTCCCACTGCTTTCTTCTCTCTTTTTCTCTATCCATCCTGTATGTATTAAAGTCTCCAAGCTCTTCTTCCTTATTCCGTGTCCCAGAAACCTCAGCTGTATTTTCCTAAGTATATATATATATTTTCTAAACATATACTGTTAGATATAAGAGACAATGAATGTTTATTATGTTTAATCATGAGCCGTGCCAAACATTGTATTTTGGCTTTAATTTCAGTTGAAAATAAAGACAAAAATTCTCCAACATTTGGATAATTTTTATTAAGTTGGTTCTAAGCTTTCGGCTCACATGAGCCATCTTCAGAGAGGTTATAAGGAGGGTAACACAAAAACTCATGTGAGCCGAAAGCTTAGAACCATATTATATATATATATATATATATATATATATATATATATATATATATATATGTTGTCATCCGTATCCTGTTTCACTAAATCACAGCTCATCAGTACGGATAGATATCCGATTGCTTCCAGGCGAGATTGAAACCCGATCGATTTGAGATGTTAGAATTTCTACCTCTAAGTTATCGGCTTAGGAAAAAGGCAGCTCTTAGTGTGTCATATTCACAATGTAAACAAACGCTAGTAGCTAAGCGTGGTCAATCCATTGGTGATGAACGACGCGTAATTAGCGGGGAGTAGCTACTGTTTTTAAAATCTACCATTTCTCCAGAGTGGTCAATCGGCGGGCGAGATCGTAAATAGTCATTCGCATTATATATACACTACCGGCCATAATTATTAGGCCATTCTAAATAATGTATTTCATACTATTTTAAGTAGATAATTCTAAATAAAAATAGAATGGTTCTGTCGTTATTATTACTTTGCAAAATTTTACAAGCCATAGAAGCAAAGATCACCCTAAATTTTCTTCATTCTTTCATTTATGAAACTGCAATGTAGGTATTTATTAAATATTTATAAATTCATTTGATGCACATGTTATTGTGCAGTATTAACAAAAGAACCATTCTATTTTCATTTCCAATTATTCACTTGGCAATAAATACTAAAAAATAGTATGAAATACAAATTTTTTAAAAAATCACTTGGGTGGCCTAATAATTATGGCCGGTAGAGTACACACACACACATACACACACACACACACACACACACACACACACACACACACATATGCGGATTACTATATATATATATATATATATATATATATATATATAATAAAGTTAAGTTTCTTATATATAATAAAGTTATATATAATAAAGTTAAAGTTTGTAATTTATAGCTAAAGATCATCTCAAAAAGATTGAAAGTTCTTGGATTGAGAAAACTACGGTACTTTCGTTAATGGATTTCGTCTAACATCAAGAAAATGATTCGAGAAGATAACAGAAAAAGATCAGTATAAAATAAACAGCCAAACTATATCTATATTATTTTATCCAACATATTTGAATGAAGATGCGCTGCTTAGATACATGCACGCACGCACGCACACACACACATGTATATATATATATATATATATGAGAAATGATTTGTTTGAACATTATTTTTTATGTATGTATATATATATATATATATATATATATATATATATATGATTGCATAAATATGTATAACTAGTATTTATGTAAGTTAATACCTATATTAATAAAACATATGATAAAATTATAATAGACCTAAATTGAGCGATCAGTTTTCTTTGTACATATGAATCTGCTAGCATCTATGTATGGTCTATTTCACGCTTCATATCACAGATACTGAGAGAGAGAAAAAAGAGAGAATGAAGTAGTGAGTAAAGCTTAGAAAGAGAGAGAGAGATAGAAAGTGAGAGAGAGAGAGAGAGAGAGAGAGAGAAAGGGGGGAGGGACGTAAAGCGACAAAACGTGACTGTAACACCAAGAGATATTGCAGGTGGGTCATCTTTGATAAATGCAGTTGATAAAGTAGCTAAATCATGTTTCCTGAGCTAACGATCTTTTGAAGATGTTTCAGCATTTTTTTCTTATAACTGTCTGGGTTGTAAAAGATGCAAAATTTATGTGTAAATCCATGTAATTTACATGGATTCAGATTGTATTATTAAAATATTTAAAATTATTTGCTTATTACATTCATTTTATTTATTTCAAGGTATGAGCGTTGTGGCGTAATGGACATCGGCCCGGAATGAGAAATTGGAGAGCCGAGTTCAAATTTGTTTCATTCACTTACCACAATACCCTTAAAAAAGGTATTAATCCATCTTTCTCCCTCCAACTATGGGTTGAATAGCAGGACAGATTGGGTTCTATAGCCTTGGCTGGCAACCAGTCTACCGTAGAAAGTAATGTCAACCTACAGTGAGAAAATCTGCCTACTCAGTCATGTCTCTTTCGAGACATGATTTCCCTAGCGTGTATCACGTATGGCAATCAACGGACTGATATAATGAAGAAACATTTGTTTGGTATTGATCATCTCTCACTGTATGCTTCTTGACGAAGTTACTGAGGGGGAACCGAAAAAGTGAGAATAATGTAAAGCGTAAAGAAAGCCAGAGAGAGAGAGTGATATCGAGAGAGAGAGAGCCAGATAGATATCGAGAGAGAGAGAGAGAGAGAGGGAGAGAGAGAGAGAGAGAGAGAGAGAATGTATAACTGAGAGATTCGAGATAAGTCATCTTTGATAAATGCAGTTTATAATGTGGTGAAATCATATTTCCTGAGTTAACAATACGTTAAGGATACTTCAGTAATTTTTAAAAGTGATTATGTCACTTTTTTAAATAACTGTCTAGGAATGTTCATGTTTTGTAAAATACCAAGCGTAGCATTAATTAATTTATTATAGGCCCGTGTGACTTTTATAGGTTCTGCTAGTTAGTAACCTGTATCATCATATAATTTCTGTAGATTAATATAATAATTAGAAAATATTTCTAATACTCATATGCGAAAATTTACTAATAGTCAGAAATTACAATATACCATATTTTTTTGCAGAATGGATAAACTTGTATTTAACGCAGGTGTCCACCAACAGTCGCTTTTCTGTCCAGCCTTTTTCATACTTCACAGAAATAATTTGGTTAAAATTATACCTCGTTCATTTGTGAATATCTATACTGATGACATGTTATATGGGTGAACACCGAAATGCTAGACAACCTGAAATTGGCAGCTGATCCCTCCTCTGACCTAGACCTAATGGTTCAGTGGTGGAAAAACTGGCTGGTTACATTAAGGTACAGTCCACCGTCATCGCCAACCGGACCCAGAACTTTCAATAGCGATGAACGGATGTTCCATCGAGAAGACCATGTATTTTGAGTGCCTACTGGAATTTAAATTCAACTTCTGCTCCTACGACCTTAGCTCACAGGTGCTCCCTTCACAAGAATTTACTCGAGCTACCAGACTGGCAACAAAGTTCCACTCTTTTACAGTTAAACTAACCAAATGCAGCTACCACTTCTATTCCACCAGCTTCTTTTTTCTCACTTCCCGCCTGTGGAACTCTTTTCCGTATACTTGCTTCCCTGATGGCTGCAATATCCAAGAATTTAAATGCAAAGTCAATTGCCATCTCTTATCTACTTGACTCCAGTCCTCTCAGCCTTTTCCCATCAACGTGTGTCTTATTCTTATCCTTTCTCACTCTACCCTCGCAACTGTCTTCAAACCGATATTTCCATCCTTCTCTTGCTCTTTCTGTGACCCCCCCCCATGTAACCGGTTCTTCTTTATATTCGCTCTTCTTCTGTTTAAAATTTCACTCTTCTCTTATATAGCCCCCTGCGCACCAGTGGCAGTACCGCCTTGCTTGGGGTGAAACGATTAAAACAAATTCAGACTTCAAATTTCTTTTTAATCATATCACCCCGAGCAAGGCGGTAACGCCACTGATGCGCAGGGGGTACATAAGAGTGAAAAGATTTGAAAAGAGAAAGCCGGAAACCAGATTATAAACAGGGAACAAGGAAAGAGCCTCTTTACCTGTTCAATAAACGTGGGTGGAGTGTGAACCGGGCGATAGTTTAGTCTATCTACTCCAGTTAAGTCTATCTACTCCAATTAAAGTCGAAATTGTACATACATGCTAGGAAAATGACCATTTCGCAGTAACACTCTATCAAATACCAGATTCCTCCTACTATGAAACAATCAAATCCGGCCATAAATGGGGTACTGCATCCATATATGGGAAAATGCTGCCCAGGCTTCGCTTTCCCCTCTCAATAGAGACCAAACACGTATTTGCATCCTTGTGAGTGATAAATTATTTTTCACCCTACCAAGGTCTCGGGCTTCTCGCTGATCAGTCGCTATTTCCATCGAAAGTATTCAGATAAACTGCACGCCCTGACCTTCACGGCTAGGACCCACTATGCCACGCATATTGTAGCAAACCAAGCTCATTCTCTTTCATTTGGTGAGATGAACGTTCATATCGAGCAGCTCATTCATGCAGTTTTATGGAACAAACTACTAAGAGGATGCTTTCTCGATCACTACAATCTTACTTGTTCAAGTATCGGGTTAACTATTATCTTCTACACGTATCGGAATTAGCTGTGCGTTTTATTCTTTAATTAGAAATGCCCTCGAGCCTTGTACAGAGTGAAGATTGTTTTAAAAAGAAAGATTTTAGTAGACATAAAATGGGAGATCAGTTTTTCATTTGATATTAAGTAACAAACTACTCTTTTTTTTCTTTTTTTTTTTAATCATTTCACCCCGAGCAAGGCAGAAACGCCACTGATGTGCAGGGGGTTACATGAATGTAAAAAGATTAATTAGAAAAGAGTGAGAGTACAAGCTAGTTAGAAAGGAACAATAGAAAGCTGAGAAAGCAGGTGCGATGACAGATACATAGGTGGAGAGAAAGGGAAGGTTATACAGGGGAGGGGAGAGAGCTAGAGGCCAGTGGTTAGTAGATGAGTATTGACATTGCATTTAAATTTTAGAGGTTGTAGCCGTCAGGAAAGCAAGAATACGGGAGTGAGTTCCACAGGCGGGAAGTGCGAGAATCCAGAAATACGAAATATTAATTTCCTAATTGGGAATCAGCATATCCAAGGACTCACATATAAAACAGTAGGTAGTAGTGAATATATAATAAAACATAGCATCATTTTTGACGGTAAAATAGTAATTCTTATAAACGCGCTTCATATCAATATTATATCAATTACTTTAATTTTATTTGACGAATTGAAATCATTTCCGGGATAATTTACAGACCAAAATGGCTGAGATAAAAAACGATTGGTTCTTTGAAACTCTACTTATGACAAGAAATGAAGACCGTGTATTCAAACATGAAGAACTGGAAGAAGGTCAGGAAAAACCACGAACTGAAAAAATTTCTTTTGTTAAATGAACAGCGAGTGAACGCAGGCCCTAATAATGCTTTTATTACTGCTATAAATAATTCCAATAATTGCTGAAGAGACAAAGGTAAACGAAAATAAAAAGGGGAAGTGAAAATACCTCGGTGATCTTTCGATCCTGAGGAAATCGCATGTTATAGATCCGATATAATTATCTGCATTTAGAATTCTACTCTCTCTTTCAATTGCATATGATTATGCGCAATTTTTCTGCAAATAGATACAATGTCAAAAAAGATTCCACCAACTTAGGATACGTATACATACATATGTAAATGCAAATGTTTATATATAATCACTCGATCTGTTTCGCTGTATCACAGCTCATCAGTACGGTTAGACATCCGATTGCTTTTTACCCAGGATTGAAACCCGACCGAATTGGCGTCAGTCGGCGATTCTACCTCTGAGCTATGGGTGCTCGGTAGAAAGAGGCAGGCTTTTTAGCGTGTATATTATAATTATACACCAGAGTCCTCTAATTCATTAATGAATGAGCGATATGCACACCTAAATTTAGAAGTAGTCATGTCTGTGTGGATGCTCATTGTGGTTCAGTGGATATCGGCTCGGAACGAGAAATCGGGGAGCCGATTTCAAAATCCAGTTCAATTCCTTGCATTCACTTATGCGCAAATACCCTTGGGAAAAGTATCAATCCGTCTATTCCCTCCAGTTATGAATTGAATAGCAGGACAGATTGGGTTCTATAGCCTTGGCTGGCAACTAGTATACCGCAGAAAGCAATGACAGCCTACTGAGGGATAATCTTCTGCCCAGTCAGTCATGTCTCTTTTTAGACATGATCGCCCAAGCGTGGATCACGTATGGCACTTCACTGACTGACATGTCTGTATAGATATACACACTCATATAAATATTTGTATAAATGACAATATTAATATTAATAATAATGATAATATTAATAATAATAATAATAAATGTTAGGTTTTATAATAAAAAATGTTCTAGAGTGGTGGTGTGAAACACTGTTCAGTGTCAAAACTTATTTATAAATGGAACTTTGTCTCTGTGTGTGTGTGTGTGTCCGTTACCTATAGACTCCGAAACGACTGAAACGATTTTCTTGAAAATTTACACAGTTGTACTATAAGCGTCTGCGAGTGTTCTTAGCTAGGTTTTGTGTCCAGGTACCCCCGATAAATATCGAAAATCGATAATCGAAAAAATCGGGTTATAGAACGAGTGGTCCGATTTTAATCAAATTTGATACACTCATAGACAAAGACATAAGAAATGATATTCAGAAGTTTCAAGATTACAGCTCTTACAATAGTGCAGAAAATCGATAATATATATATAAAAAGCAAGATGTTTGTGTGTGTGTCTGTTTATCTGTCTGTATGTCTGTATTTTTAAAGCCTTTTTATTTTAGTTTTTGCTTCGGGTTTGGCTCTAAGTAGGTATAATTGTAGTTCTTAGTCTCAGCCATGATACCATTTGCTCAGAGGATTTATTTAGCCTTCAAAATTCCGTTTACGACGAAAAAACTGATTTGATATCGATACCAGGAAATCAAAATTTGACTTACATCCATTCATTTTTCTTTCAGTCTACGGTTTCACTTTAACTGGAAACAACTATTGCTTTTAGTCTTTCGTGCCAACGTCCAAAGAGTCTGAGCTCCAGGACCATGGATTAGTTTGAAAGCTTTCATTACACCAGAGCAACGCCGGGCTATACTGCTAGTTATATCAATAAAAAGGAATTAAAAGTGCAAAAGAATGCTTGCACAAATGTCACTCTCAAGCTGAGCAATTTTCGGGCGCGCGTCGATTTTACCAAAATAAATTAATGGAAAGGTCGAAAGACACTTAACCAGTAAGTTGCTAGCATGGCCGTATCTGACTACCGGGCACGTGTCCGGGCCGATCCATGCAATCATAGTGAAAATCCGGACAAGGAAAAATGTCTTCATCAGAAATCAAACTAAACAATTCACAAAGAAAGAAAGAAAACATCTGAACGCAGTAAAAATCTGTTTATTTATTAATTTTTGGAGAAAAGGCTGGTTATACTCAGAAAGTCCGAACCCGATTTCCTGCTTTCGTTTACGTTCTGTGACTAATTTCCATTGGAATAGCCGAAAAAATCCGCAAAAATCATAGTTTCTGGAAACGGATGACGCTGATGACGTCATCACATTGTCAACTAATAAATCCGGGCAATTTTCTCTGTGCCCGGTGTTTTTTTAGCATCAGCTACGGCCCTGGTCGCGATTATTAACTGGACATCCAATCCACGTTAACACGCATTTCTCACCCTCTTATCTTCTCTCTCGTGCTGTATTCTGTATCTCTCCTTCTTTCTTATGCAACGGAAAAAGAATAGACTAGAAAGACATTCAAAAAGCAGACGACACAAATTTCCCACTGCATCACTCTCTTTCTCTCTCTTTCCCCTATACTTTTCTTTCTCAAAAACTGTGCTCGGTGTTTTTTTAGCATCAGCTGGTTGCTAGCATAACGTAAGTGTTACAACACAGGGAAAGTTTATGGAATTAACATACTTGACGTATGGTTGTTAAATTTTCTTTTATTTAAAAGTAAGCGTTATAACAGAAGACGGAAAGTGCGACACAGAGATCCGAAGGCAAATTGTCATGGCGAAGGAAGCATTCCAGAAGTTGAGTAAGGTATTAAAAAACAGGACAATTTCGCTAGAAACTAGGAAGAGAGTACTGGATTGCTACGTGCTGTCCGTCCTTCAAAATGTCAGTGAATGCTGGACAATACTATCAAAGATGAAGAAAAAACTTGAAGCAACTGAAATGTGGTTCTACAGAAGGATGCTGCGAATATCATGGATCGAGCATGTGAGCAATGATGAGGTCTTGGAAATGATGGAAACAAAAAGGCTGAGCATCAGGAAGAGACAACTGAACTTCCTGGGACACGCAATGAGGAGGGAGGGCTTGGAGAATCTGATACTAACAGGCCAGATAGAGGGAAAAAGAGACAGAGGAAAGCAATGGATAACATATTTGAAGGACCTAATCAGGTTGATGACGGAACGAGGATTGCATGGTGTAACAGGAGAAGGCGTGCTCAGAGCCACCAGGGATAGGAAAAAGTGGAAGGCCATGATCGCCTACGTCCTGAAGGGACAAGGCACATAGAAGAAGAAGAAATAAATGAATAACTTTTTATTCAATAGCAGAAGACTCTGTCTAGAATTACATTATTTTAGTTAATGGTATAATATTTTTCCAGGCCGTGTTGAAGAAAATATTACGAAATAACCGGATGAAAAAATTAGGCAATTGATCGCAAAATAAATAAATTTAATACAGAGTTGCCTCTTCTGGAGCTTTGATGACAGCTGTAATAATTTTAGACATGGATTTCACTAAGATTTATGGTGCCCTATGGACACTTCCCCTGTCAATAAATACTAATCTGCGTAACGCAGCTGTGAGGCAGTCAAGTGACAGCCGTGAGACAGTCTAGAGACTGTCGAGACGCATCATTACTATCCAGTTCGAACTTACGATTCTATATGCTGACTACTAACACTCGTATTTGTATATATATTCTGTTATTCTAATACACGTTTGAACCTACATTCTTGTTTCCGTGTCTTTCTTTCTGGCCCTAACACTTGTATTTCTATATATGTTCTGTTATTCTAATAAACTGTTTGAACCTACCTTCTTGTTTCCGTGTCTTTCTTTCTGGTCTTAACACTCGTATTTATATATATGTTCTGTTATTCTAATACACTGTTGAACCTACATTCTTGTTTCCGTGTCTTTCTTTCTGGCCCTAACACTTGTATAGAGAATGACGTTCAACGTAAACATTGTTTGAATAAAAACGCTTATGCCATCGCAGCTGCGCGACCTTAAAAAAATGAGGCTCAACGTGAGCGTCATCGAAATAAAATTGCTACAGCTATGGTCGTCACAAGAAATTAACAGAACGATGCCCAACGTAAACTTTGTCTAAATAGAAATGCTACAGCTATAGCTGCCGCACGAGCTTCAGGAAATGAAGACCAACGTGAACTTTGTCGTAGCAGAAATGCAACAGCAGCCACAGCAGCAACAGAAGCGGAAACAGCAGCGAACAGAACATACCGACTGGGGAGTCTGTCACAGTTTTCTTCTTCTATGTGCCCTGTCCCTTCACGACGTAGGCGATCATGGTTCTCCACGTCTCCGTATCCCTTGTGGCTCTTAGTATGTTTGCTCCTGTTACCCCTCGCAACCCCGTTCCGTCATCCACCTGCTCAAGCCCTTCAAATATGTTATCCGCTGCCTTCCTCTGTCTCTTTTTCCTTCTGTTTGGTCTGTTAGTATCAGCTTCTCCAAGCTCTCCTTTCTTACTGCAAATCCCAAGTAATTCAGTTGTCTCTTCCTGATGCTCAGTTTTAATTTCCTTTTTGTTGTCATTCTTTCCAACACCTCATCGTTGCTTGCATGCTCAGTCCACGATATCCGCAGCATCCTTCTGTAGAACCACATTTCCGCTGCTTCAAGTTTTGTCCTCATTTTTGATGATATTGTCTAGCATTCACTGCCGTATTGAAGAACTGACATCACATAACAATCCAGCACTCTTTTCTTTGTTTCTAGTGAAATTTTCCTGTGTGTTAATACTTTACTCAGCTTCTGGAACGCGTCCTTTGCCATGCCAATTCTCTTTCGGATCGCTGTGTGGGTATTTCTATGGCTACTAAATCACGATGGCCATTGAAAACTTTCAACTATTTGCCCTCTAATAATTGTGCTCCGAATTGCGTTGTTCAAATTCGTAGCATGTCCAGAATTTGTCAATTTTGCCAAGATAAAATATAGCCGAGCGAACCAGCCAGAATATGCTGTTCCAGTGGTAAGGTTAAACTTCCACTTCCAATGGATCCACCAGAACCACTAAGGCTTCTTCTCACCGGTACTCATTTTCTCTCAAGAAGCTTCCTCAAAGATATCTGACAGTACTCCAGATGACGATTTTCGAATCTATTTACCATTATGAAGGTGGTTTTATGCTTACTTTCAAGCTTCAGGGACAAATGTACCATTTCATCGGATCACTGCAGCTCATCGAAAATGAAAATTTTAACTTTTTTGTACCTTCTAACTTATTACATGTCATAACAGTTTCATGATTTTTACAATTTGCTACCCACCTGACATTGCAGTGAAAATGCATCCACTTCTGCGTGACAACCTCATCGCATCACATCACATTACAGGCTCCCTCAACGCCCGTTCCGCTCTTCAAATTGTACATACATCATTCCCTTTTATTAGCAAAATTGACCAATCATGAATCCCGTTTTACAAATACAACAAAAAACAATGATTACTTCGCGTTTCTTTAACTTACGCGTCACGGCAACCTCATACTGGTGATTTTTGAATAAGCACTTGACCTTACCATTTCAACATAACCACTAAAAACTTCGAGCAACGCCAGGCAAAACTGGTAGTATATATATATATATAAAGAGAGAGAGAGAGAGAGAGAGAGAGAGAGAGAGAGAGAAAGAGAGAGAGAGAGAAAGAAAGAGAGAGAGGTATGTGTGTGTGTTTAAATTAGGATATAGAAATCCCGATAAAATTTATTTTAAATTCAACACAAGTCAACATTTCATAGAAATAGACTTTATTGAAAATAGATATGATTATGCCTTTTGCTATTCAAGGCTTCATTAGATGCGAAAACGAAAGAATTAATATGTGTATATGCATTTGCGTATATGCTTAAATAATGAATCTCAGTATTTTTCTTAAGCCAGCCTTTCTCATAATTAAAGTAGAGAGAAAAAGAATGACTTTTTAAAAAGTCATTAATATTTATTTTGTATTTTTCTTTACAATTCTTTGTTCAAGTCGAAAATTGTTAATATATTTTCTTAACATTAATTTTTTGTATTGAACTAAATACAAAACCTGATATCATCTTTTTGCATTGAATTAAAGGCAAATCCTTTTCTCATTATCAGAATGGCTCAAAAGCGAGAAATTCATTTAGCCTTTCCTGAAATGAATACAAAACAAATCCTCGTACAATCCTTAAGAATGGGTTGAAAGTATCATATTTGTTTTTTGGTCTATTTATGCGTTTATATATGTATTTATGTTATATATGTGTATATATGCTTAAGCATTATATATATATATATATATATATATATATATATATATATATATATATGAAATTATTTGTTAGAACATTATTTTTGACCGATACTCGTATTTAAGTAGATATTCTGTTTATAAATAAACAGTATTATATATTTATTTCTACCGGCCTGATTATTTACGATAAATTTTTGTTAGGAAAATGTGTGTCATTCAGTAGGATACGAACCTGAAATACATATATAATACTGTTTGATTATAAGCAGAAATATTTACTTGAATACGAGTATCGATCAAAAATAATGTTCAAACAAATCATTTAAAATTTTCTGTTTGTTTATAACCAGTTTCGTTAATCTTCGTTAATTTCATATATATATATATATATATATATATATATATAAACATTACATTTAACTCTTACATTAAATCTTACCTATTACACACCACAAACTGTGATCTAATTTAAAATTTAAAATTTTATAGAAAAAATTGATTTCCTAAATTCAAGATTAAGGTTAAATATACAAAATTAGTTTAAAAAAAGAAATCCAAAGGATAAAGTCTAGTCGCAAGATCATGAAACTTACATCCTATCTGCTAATGTTAAATCTATCTACAAAATTCCCAGACACTCATTAATCAACTATATTCACTACCCACACCACTTTCTTCAAAATTCAAACGGACAATTTACAAGACTTAGTCCCTTATCACTAATCCCCACCAACATCCCACACACAACTCACCAAATATAAGAAAAGAGGTTTTCCATTCCTGTCCACAACACCTGATGAGACGTTGTTATTTCAATGTCGAAACAAATGTACAATTTGTAGTGGATATACAATTTGTACATGTTCTAAAATATAATTTACAATAAATATTCACAACTCTATATATTATATATCGAGCACTGTTTTAAATTAATGTTTTGGACGTTGTAAAAATGTTTTCTTCGTTCCTTATTCACTCGGATATATATATATATATATATATATATATATACGAAGACCTATATGTATGCATTATTCTATACGTAAATACAAACACGCACATACGTAAATATGCATTTATGAATTTGTATATTTTTGTTATAAAAGGTGTATAAATCTATCTACTTAAGTATGCATATACTTCTATCATGTATAAATGTATATTGTCAATATGAATATAGAGTGCATTTTATCACATAAATATATATAAAATAAAATATATTTTGTAGTTATTCTATATTAATGGGTAAAAGAGGTGAATATCAGCGATAGGGTGGCAACAGTCTCTTTTATGCCTGAACGTTTAAACATGAATCTGTCTCTCGCCTCTCAATTTTGACTTCACTATCCTCTTATATTAAAATCTATGTTATGCAAGTTTCATTTAAAATGATAGACAAGGTATTATGGTTAAATTATTTATGCAATTTTTCATGTGATCTTATGATTTTTTTCCTTTGTGGACATAAATTATATTAAAATTGTTCATATGTTTTGTTTATCCGAGCGCTTTCGGCTATATTTTTAGCCATTATCAAGGATGAATGTTAGTTTACGTGTAACAGAATATAATATATCAATTATGTATGCTTCTTCGTTTCTTATTGTAGATCAGTTAATTATTCACTGTTAATTACTATCATTATATTTATTTTTGTTTATGAGTGAATTCTTAGTTTGTTAATTTTTTTATTATTTGCTTTATATGTTTTTTTTAGATTTTTTCGGTGTTGGTTAATTTAGTTTTTGTCTATATTTCTGAGATGAGGTATTTACAGTATTTGCATTATTCGGACTATTGTCCTCAACTTTGTTGCCATTTGTACGACGTTTCGGCCGTTGTAGCCTGGTATTGAATTCACAACTCTTTGGGTCAAGTCAGTGGAACTAACCAACGTCTATATTCACTAGGTCATGTGTCCTTAAGGACAGCAGTGGCGAACAAGTAAGTTAGAGAGTCCGGTTAGAGGGAGATAACTCATATCAACCAAAAGAATCTTCGCGCAAGGAAAGAGAATGATATACCCCAGCGTTTGTAATAAAAAAAAGTGTACAAGTGTTTTTTTTTTGTTTATTTTTAATCCTTGGATCTTTTTATCTTTTTATCCTTTATTCGTTTTTGACATTGAACGTTTTGACTTTTAACCACGGTGGTATATATATTTCCTTTATTCTTGACTTTTATTGTACTGTATTGTGTGCATGTTGCTGAAATTCTATTATATTACAGGGCTTTCGTAAAAAAGAATAAAATTTTAAAATTCCAAGCATCTCTCGTTTGCGTGCATGTGTAGGTGCTGATGGACAAAACGGATCACAAGTAATCATTTTCTACTTTCTCGTACATTTTATCCAATATTGTTCTTGATATATCAAAACGTATGTCGTTATCACATATATACATTACCGGCCATAATTATTAGGCCATCCCAGTGTTTTTAAAAAATGATGTATTTTATACTATTTTTTAGTATCTATTGCAAAGTGAATAATTGTAAATGAAAATAGAATGGTTCTTTTGTTAATACTGCACAATAACATGTGCATCAAATGAATTTATAAATATTTAATAATTACCTACATTGCAATTTCAACAATGAAAGAATGAAGAAAATTTAGGGTGATTCGGACGAGTTCGTCTTTGCTTCCTTGCCTTGTAAAATTTTGCAAAATAAAAGAAAGAACCATTCTATTTTCACTTGGCAATAAATACTAAAAATAGTATGAAATACATAGTTTCTTTAAAAAAAAAACTTGGGTGACCTATTAATAATAGCCGGTAGTGTATATATATATATATATATATATATATATATATTCAGATTTCATTAAAAATGAGAAAAAAGTTTTATATAATATATAATGTGTTTTTATGATTTTTTTCTTTTCAAAACTCAAATTATGGTTTTGTATTTTTGAGCGCTTTCGGTTATACTTATAGCCATAATCAAGAATGAATTTACAGTCATGTGTATGTTATGTTCTGAACATGGTAAGCACATTGTTATCGTGTTCATAATTGATGTTATTAAGTATGATTTCTCTTTTTATTTACCAGTTTGTTATAACTAATTTGAGTTCTGAAAAGAAAAAAAATCATAGAACCTCATAAAAGATGAAATAAAAAATTAATCATAATACATTGTCTGTCAATTTTACTGAAACCTGCATTAAAGAGGTTTGTTGCACAAATACACAATATATATATATATATATATATATATATATATATATATATATACTAGCACTATAGCCCGGCGTTACTCTGGTGTAATGAAAGCTTTCAAACTAATCCATGGTCCTGGAGCTCAGACTCTTTGGACGTTGGCACGAAAGATTAAAAAGCAATAGTTGTTTCCAGTTAAAGCGAAACCGTAGACTGAAAGGAAAATGAATGGATGTAAGTCAAATTTTGATTTCCTGGTATCGATATCAAATTTTCTGCACTATTGTAAGAGATACAACCTTGAAACTTCTGAATATCGTTTCTTATGTCTTTGTCTATGAGTGTACCAAATTTGAACAAAATCGGACCACTCCTTCTATAACCCAATTTTTCGATTATCGATTTTCGATATTTATCTGGGGTACCTAGCTAAGAACACTCGCAGACACTTATAGTACAACTGCTTAAATTTTCAAGAAAATCGGTTCAGCCGTTTCGGAGTCTATAGGTAACGGACACACACACATAGACACACACACACAGACAAAGTTCCTTTCATAAATAAGTTTAGATTAGCCTCTCTCTCTCTCTCTCTCTCTCTCTGTGTGTGTGTGTGTGTGTGTGTGTGTGTGTGTGTGTGTGTGCTAAGTATTTAAATAATTATATGTCCCCATAACGGTATGCATGTCGGATTTCATTTACAACTATAAATTTAGCTCCTATTACCAATTGTGATTAAAGTAAGTCGATCCCATTAGTGAACATCAATAAATGACAATAGATACAAGACGGAAGAAGTCTTAAAATGATTTGTCTGAATCAGTTGCTTGAGAAATTCAGTGTAATCGATACGACTTCCAGAAGAGTGTACGAACATGACAAAAGAACTAGGATGAACCGTTCATGTAGTTTAGGAGAAAGGCTAGATATCGGGTTGATGTTGGACAGTGAATGTGTAGTGCTTAATTATATACATTGATAACCCTTCGTTCTTGCTCGATCACCGAAGTTAAGCAACGTTGATCCTAGTCAGTACTTAGATGGGTGACCGCTTGGGAATACCAGGTGCTGCAAGCGTTTAGTGACGGATGTGCGTCGTGGTGCAGTGGATATCGGCTCGGAAAGAGAAATCGCTGAGCCGAGTTCGAATTCCAGTTGAATACCCTGCATTCACTTAAAGCACTGGTACCCTTGGGAAAGGTATTAATCCGTCCCTTCCCTCCAGTTATGGGTTAAATAACAAGGGTAGAACTTGGGAACCCTGCCCTTAAAAACTAATCCCAATGAATCTTGATACTCGAAAAGAAAAAAGTATTGGTAGACACAAAAACCTATATAAAAACAATAAATTGCTGAAAGAAAAGCTATTACCAGCAATAAATAAATTTAAAAAATATATTTAGTTGGCAATAAATGACTCGCCGAGGTTGATTTGCCATAAAAACGAACCAACCAAATGATAACCCTTCTTATTACTATTCTATCTGCAATGTTACTTCAGGAAGGGTGAGATCATGGTTCTCTACTACTTCCTCTCCCTTGTAGCTCTTAGTAAAGCATGAATTTCCCCTTTCTTTTTTCCGTCATTCATTTACAGAAACTTGTTAAGTTGATTACTCACTGCTTTCATTTGTCTCTCTTGCCTTTAATATGTCCTGCATTTGCCAAATTTTTCTCCCCTCTTTGATCATATCTGTCAGAGAAGTCTCTCTAGCTCGAGGTAAGTGAGTAAATTAATTTTTAAAAAGTAACCTTCATTTTTTAGGTGTGTCTTCGATATGATATCTAGACAGTTCTCCAAAATTTTGGCATATAGTATACATTGTCGAATACTTACAAATCCTGAGTAAAAATAATACATTTTGTGGTTTTAGTTGGTGGAGAGTTTCTCAATGATGTTATATTCATTCTAATTTGCATGTGAATTGAACCACATCTCTGTTGCGTGAACTCCCCTTTTCATATGTGAAGAAATTGTTCAACAGTCACCGTCATATAGGATACTTGATAACGTTTTTAAAATTATTAGGAATAACTTTTCTATTGCTCACTTTTTGGTAAAAATTAAAGACTAAATATGCATGAGAAAACCGTTCCATAGTTCTTTTTATTATAAGAAAATATGATTCCTTTGAACACTGGTAATATTTTTTGACACATTTTGTTCAGAAAAATTTTGAACGTCTAACATTTTCATTTGATTTGTTTATAAAAAAACGAACAAGTTAAATTCGAAAATTACACGTCTGTATTCCGGCGATGTAAGAAATGATTAACTCTAAATAATGAGGCATTAATTACAACGTAAAAGGCTTTTGGGCATTCATCCTGGAAAAATATTAATCAGTGAAATGATAACATTGGACAACGAAATCATTGCGATCATACGATAATTCTCTAGAGAAAGACTTCATGTCAAGAATAAATATCATCCGATTTTTATATCAACTAATCGTTATGTAAAGAATATTAACTAAGAAAAAGCAGCATTCAAATATTGATTTACCCTATGTCTGATTCTATTACGTAAGTCAATGTTTTCACAATATAATTAGTATTAACCAAACAATGTTAAAAAGTTCTTTCTTTCTTTCTTTCTATCTATCTATCTATCTACTCTTCGTCAGAACATAAATAAACCTTTGAGTCTTAGTGACGTTATTTACTTACACGGGATAAAATGATTAAAAAAGAAAGAGTTTAGATACTCAGTACAGGATAAGGAAAAATTGATTGTGTTGGTCTAGAGTTGAATATGCGATGTAAACATAGAGAGAATTTTTGATCAATGACACAAACCCGACTACGGTCGATGAGATGAATAAATTAATCTATCTATCTATCTATCTATCTATCTATCTATCTATCTCAGTCTGTTCATATCTATCTATCTATCTATCTATCTATCTATCTATCTATCTATCCAAATATAAAAGTGGACACTTAGATCAACACTGGGAGACGATAGTCTCTTTCATGCTTGAACGTCGTCTCATTCATTTACGACCTACCTTACGTATCTCTTGGGCCTTGTATTTGGTGGACAAGACTATAAAAAAGAGTGAGAGAGGGAAGCAGCGATTAATGTACCTGAATATCTTGTGTAAAATAGATGGCAGACCAATAACTGAAAGAGACAATCCTTGTTAAGACATACGAAGTATAGGAAATTGTGGGGAGCCATGGTTAGCCAATCCTGACACGATACATAGAAGAAGAGATTCTGTTATATCACTCCGACTCTTTCTTTCTTTTCTTTCTGCATTGCTTGCTTGCATATCCCATTGGACTATGTCCCTTTGACGAAGTGGCATGGCTTAAATATTGGTCTCGATTCGGAAATTAAGCCCCAAGTTTTAGTGGAATCTGTTTAAAAGCGGCGGATGTGCTTTGTGGTGCAGTGGATATCGGCTCGAAACGAGAAATCGGGGAGCCAAGTTCGATTTTAAGTGGAATTCATTGCATTCACTTATGCGAAACTATCCTTGGAAAAGGTATTAATCCACCATTTCTCTCTCCAGCTATAGATGAAATATCAGTCCAGATTGGGTTCTACAGTTTTGGTTGGCAACCAGCTTACCACGTAAAATAATAGCAACCTACTGCGGGAAAATCTTTTGTCCAAGCAGTCATGTGTCTTTTGAGACATGATCACTGAAGCGTATATCACGTATGGCACTCAACTGACTGTTTAAAAGCGATTCCAGTTTTTTATAAAATGTCAAAAAATTTTTAAGTAGTTTCTGCATAGTTTCAAGTTTTATTCTACATTTCAATAATTTATTATTTTTATTTTTTTCATCGTTTCGCCCAAAGCACGGTGTTACCGCCACTGGTGCACAGGGAGATACATAAGAGAAGAGTGAAAGTTTAAGGAGGAGGAGAGCAGAGAGAAAAACGAACCAGTTACAGTAGGTGTCGGAGGAAGGGCAAAAGAAAGATGGGAATACCCGTGTGAAGACAATTACGAGGGTAGAGTGAGAAATGAAAAGAACAAGATACACGGGGTGATCTGGAAAGGACGAGAGAATTACTGAAGTGGACAAGAGATGAGAATTGACATTGCATTTAAATTCCTGGATGTTGTAGCCGTCAGAGAAGCAAGTATACGGAATGGAGTTCCACAGGCAGGAAGTGCGAGAAAGGAAGCAGATGGAGTAGAAGTGGCGGCTGCGTTTAACAGACTTTAACTGTAAATGGATGGGACCTCGTTACCAGTCTGGTTGTTCGAGTAAATTCTTATGGAGTGGGGCACCGGTGACTTAAGTTCGTCAGAGCAGAAGCCATGAAAATATTTGTAGAAGAGACAGAGAGAAGCAACATCCAGCCAGTGAGAAAGTGGCTGGAGTCGAGCTGCCACGTCGGGACCGATCACTTTACAGATTCTCCTTTGGAGCCTTGAGATGAATGGCAAGGGCGCCGGACCAGATATGACAAGAGTATTCAATGTTCGGATGATTGATTTGTATATGTGCAAGATGGACTCAGACGGGAAAAATTTCCTGACCCGACACAGTGACCCAACCATCCTAGTAGTCGATTTAGCTATTGATTGAATGTAATGGATCCACTTGAGACCGAGGAGGCGCTGTATATTGCTTTCAGGGAGACTCGCTTGGTCTATGCTGATGGTGGGTAGGAGGGACTGCTTGTGGTGGTTGACAGATAGTAGCTTCGTTTTAAAAGCATTAAAATTTACAAGCCATTTCTTACCTCATTCTACCACAGAGTGGAGGTCCTTCTCGAGATCAGCAGCGAGGTTATCTTTGCCCATTTCACCAGATTTCTTACTGGAGCGGGAGTAAATGTGAGTGTCATCAGCTTAGATGCCTACTTGGGATTCGATCACGTAATGGAAATCCTTTATGAATATCAGAAAGAGAGTTGGGTCTAGGATAGAGCTCTTGGGGGACACTAGCCTTCGTGTGGTACGATGTGGGGGCATGCCCGTTCATAACGACCTTCATTATGCAGTTTGATAGAAAAGATTGGATCAAATCAAGCAAGCGTCCAGTGATACCATAACTGTTGTGGGTGCGTACCTGCTGACACTTATGGACTCTTCCAGTCATTACTTAGACCATAAAGTTTATAGTCTCAAGGCAGTAGTTCACATAAATAACAACGTAGAGAATTTTTTTGTTATGGCTGTTTTTCTGTTCCACATAAACTAGCGACTCTAGTCAGTATCGCCGTTATCGGCTGGCGATGATCAAAAGAACACAAATTAAGGAGTTACCCGACAACAACACGTGTTATAACTGAAAAAAAAAAAAAAAAAGAGCCACGACATTAAAAATCAATAAATTATCAAATGAGAGAGATAAAAAAGTTAAAAGAACTGCACTACGAGCCATAACATAAATGAAGGAAAAAGGATTCGAATATACTGGGTAATTCATTGCAAATCTTAACAAGGATTCGAATGCACAGAGCAATTCATTGCAAACCCTACAATACCGTGAAAGATAGAAATGAAAACCCGATAGGTTTTCGTTATTAAAAATAATTCATTACGAGTTACAAAATAAATGGAAGAATTGAAAACGAAATACTTCAAAGTTTTTCTTTTAATAAATTAAAATTTTCTTTTTGTACAGCTTGTCGCCGTATAAAAAGTAAGCTCAATCTCTTCTGGCAAATGGAAAAGACTTCTTTTTCCACACAAGTAAAACAAAATTCCCCCTTCTAGGAGATTTCTTTTTAAGAAACTATCTCTCAGAAAAAAAAATGTTTTTTTTTTCTTTTCCCCCTCAGTGTTGGGAAAAAGTTTTTTTTTAAATACCACTCTACGCCATATATATATATATATATATATATATATATAAATTCAATTAGCTCTCTCGTGTCGGCAGGAAAATCAAAAGCAAATTCGTCGCAGAAAGAATCAAAACAGCAAGTAAATATTTGTTTCCAGCAGAAAAAACAAAACGAAACTAAGAAAGAAAAAAATGGGAAACCAAAAGGAAAAAAAAAAAAACTTAACGGTAACTAAACTTCTTTCCAATAAAGAAAAAAAACTTCACGGTAACTAAAAAAGAAGAAAAAGACTGAAATTGCCAGAAAATTTGCATGCAAATGTTTAAAAAAAATTTCACAGTCAACAACAAATAATTATAAGTAAAGAAGGCAATTTCCACACAAATAAAAAGAAAATGAACAGACGACAACAAATGAATTGAAGAGTCAACAAACGGATTACCCCCAAGCTATAAAATACACATTAATTTCCAACAGGAACTGGACTCCTGTACATAGTAAAATAAAATTAAAAGGACTGGCGCGTACCTACTGACACTTATAGACTTTTCCAGTCATTATTTAAACCATAAGGTTTATACTCTCAAGGCAGTAGTTCCGGGAGCAGCCCGCCAGGTAGGCGTGACTTACTGCCATTCTTGTAGTTATATTTTCCTTGTTAAATACAATATGTTAAATCTATTATCCGTTCTCCGAGTTATTCTTTCGTGGCTCCACTATCGGATCCTCATCAATACCCCTGTAGCTTTTGCAGAAAGCGTGCCAAACGTTATCAAAAGCTTTGGAGATATCAAGTGCAACTGCTTGAGCTTCACCGAATTTATTGGGGGTCTGGCATATATACTCGGTGATGTTCGTCAAACATATTGGCATTCGTCCTGACAAAGCGGAATCCATATTGTCTGTATGAGAATAGTTTATGGGCAGTAAGATGTTGAACTATTTTACCATTGATAATAGCTTCGAAGACTTTTTCGAAAATTGGTAGGAGGCTGATAGGGCGATAATTGGATGGGTCCGAGTGTTCCACTGATTTCTTAAATACAGGAACCACAGAAGAGGATTCCGGCAGGTAGGAAAGCAGGAAGGAGAGGGGCAGTAATTATATAGTTCAGAGAGGACAGAGGTTAGTGCAGAGGCACATTTCTTCAGAACAATGACCGAAATTCTGTCACCTCCGCTCGCCTTATGTCGGTCAAGTTTTGAGATTATCTTAGATACCAGAGAGCCTCAGTTCTATGAAGGAAGTCGGGTGCGGATACTCCAGACGAGTCAAATGTGGAGTTGCATGATAATCTGCGAGCAAAGCACACGGGCTTGTCCACAGATGCCGTTGATTATTTATTGATTAAAGGAGGGATGGCGGATTTGCTGTTGTTTAGCACACATTTGCAGAGTCGCCAATAGTCTTAGGAGCCGAACTTGCGCGCAGCTATACGATGTCTCCTTCTCTCAGCAAACAGCTTAGCGTCATTCAAGCTACTTTTACACTCATTACCAGCAGAGGCAAATAGGCGCCTATTGTGGTCAGAAGCATGGTTCAGAAATAGCCAGATGTCGTAGTTCATATGAGCAATGGCAGCCGAACAGGCAGGAGAGAATCAGGGGGACTAAAGAGAATTGGGATTCCTGATCGGCATGAAGGCATCAATGCCAGGTTTCACCCAGGATAGGATCTCAGAGGCGCGGTCCTCAACTGGGAGACTGAACACTTTTCCCCAAGGTAGGTCGCATAGGAAATCACGAAACGCACCCCATTTGGTAGCAGTTGGAAATTCTGTTGGTAGGAGGATCCTGGGAGTAGTGAGAGTGGTGAGAGATATTAATAGAAACGAGAGCATGATCGGAGTTGCCGAGAAGGCAAAGCTGCGAGACTTGGCAAGAATCAGGTACAGAGGTGAAGCAGGGATCTAGTAGAGAAGCTTGTCCTGAAGGGATACTGAGAAAGCGCGTGGGGAAATCCACCACTTGTGTAAGAGAAATAAAACATAAAACTGGTAATCAGAATTTAAAAAAAAAACAGCAAAAAGGAAATATATTTTATTTATTAATTATTCAGAAAAGAAGTTAATGCTTTGTAGCTGCATAAATTGTCTTTCAAACCTGAATGCCACAAACTCTCACCAAATTTACGGCCATATCATGCTGAAACACCGGTTCTCGTACAATCACCAAAATTAAGACGCATAGCTTCTAATCAGTACGGAGATAGGTGACCGTTTGAGAATACTAAGTTGCATGTGTGTATGGTTTAATAAGTAACGGCTAGGAATTGGAAGTCGTATGTTCAAGTTTAAATTCAAGTTTGGTTCGTTATATTCACTTAAAATTTCCTTAAAAAAGGCGTGAATCCACCTCTTCTCTCTCCAGCTATGGTTTAATTAGTAAAACTTGTATCACGAAAACCATTATTATCCCCCCCACCCTAAATGTATAGTTTAATTAGTAAAACTTGTATCACGAAAACCATTATTATCCCCCCCACCCTAAATGTATAGTTTAATTAGTAAAACTTGTATCACGAAAACCATTATTATCCCCCCACCCTAAATGTATCACTAAATCATTATTTTAAAAAAATACTTAAAATTTAAAGATATTAAAAAAAATCGAAATGTTGATAAACCGTAAGAAACAAATAATCTATCATTATTTTTTTAGAGTGATTTTGTCCATGCTTTAATTCTAGTCTGTTTCATTTATTCAAGTGTGAAGTACTGAGTGTCGCTAGTGTACACGTTCCTTACAATCATTTTCTCAAAATAACTTATGATATTGAGGTCTGGAGTCCGATGAAAAGTGATCAATATGATATGGGACAGTTTTAATTGCAGAACTTTCCATTTCCCTCTATTTTTGGTAGATTTGATATCAGATTTTGTTCTAGCATATCTAGACATTTGGGTGCTATCAAAGTTCCTCAAACTAGACATCATAGCCCAGTATATAGAAAACACACACACACACACACACACACACACACACACTAGACTATAATTCATAACTATCAACCCTGTAAGCAACCTTTTTGATGCTTCTCCAAAATTTGATTAAATTAAAAAAAATTAAAAAAAATGCTACTATAATCAGTCTGTCAATATTGATGTGTTGTCATTTGTCCAGGTTATATTCTTCAGATCAGGATACTGTTTGAAGATTATTTCTCGTGATTGGTACCCGCCTTCTTTCTGGCTTTACACAAACAGGGTCTTCCCTAAGCTCGAATCACTATCAGAAATGGGTTATCATTTCTGCTGATTGAATATTTCAACATTTGTTGCTTCTCACTTATGCTGGTACAATTATGTCTAAAAAATAATACATTTTCAAACATTTTATAAACCAGGGTATGGTTAAGATATATTTATCATTCTTTGAAATGTAAATCTGATCATAATTTTGATTTAATGCAGCATGAGGAAGTAATTCAGCTAGGCAAAAATGTATTGAAAGTGCACAAATCTCATAAATCTTATCAGTTAAATTTATATCCAAGATCATGAAATATATCCCCTGACAAAGCTAATGCTGACACAATATGGTATATTCAAAAACAAAAATGATAAAAACATTAAATGATGTTGGCTATATTGTAAATCAGTGTGCAATATCTCTCAACACCGTTAGAGTAGATTTGAAAATAGCCCCTATTAGAATTCGTCAGAAATATTCATTTTCTTGTTATATTTTCCGTGCCTTGCAATAAGCGCAAGCATTCTTGTTTCTTTTTTTAAAAAAAAGCTGCTGATCACACTGATTAACTGAGAATTTCCAAAGATTTTAGAGAAAAAAAAGCTTTGTACTTTTCGATGTACCGTAATCGAACAGTTTTGTTGCAGTTAATAGGTTCATTTATCAAATAATGGAAGACATTTTGAGGAAATTATGGGAAGTATTGTTGTAGATTAGCATTCATTCGACCTCCCTTTTACGATAACATTTGTCAGATTCGAAAAATATTTTGATTACTTATATCATCACAGCGTGGAGAACGGCCGCCGGAGAAATTGTTCGGACCTCCACTGGGGTGTTACACTTGTATATATTTATTCCTACTAATAGTATTTCTGAATTGACTAACCCGCGTTCTAGTTTGTATATTACGTTCAATATAACCTACTTTTCTATCTCCATACCTGTATTAGTTGTTCATTTTTTGGCGGTTTCTCATCCGGATTCCACAACAGTAACATAGACGAATGGAAACCATGTGAAAATTATAAAAGGGTAACTTGTACCATCATGATTCTTGCCTGTCATCAAAAATGCGGTAATCATGATATCCAGGCAATGCTGTTTGAGCACCGTCATGGAACACCGTCAAAAGAAATGCAGGCTCTGGAGCATGACATTGGTTGTTGCAATTTCCACCATGAAGCTGGTCTTGAATGGGGACTTCCGCTACCAGTCAGATAAAAGGTGTAAAGGTCAATTTCTTATAGAAAATACTCGAGAAACTCGACTGATAACAACAAAGAAACTTTTAAACAAGGTGAAACATCCTGTTGAACCAGAGACAATCTGGTTCTTCTTCGATTTAAATAATATTTGTCAGGACCTGCTTCACAACAACCTGAACAACAGAAAGCTTCTCTATAATGCATATGGCGTTCCTCGTGTCATAAAGACCAACTTTACCTAAATCGTGATGTTTTTTATGTGTGTCTCGAGAGAGGGTGATATCATAACACATCCCATTCTAATGGCTATGTGGATTGCTGAACACCGTCGTCAAACCTTGACTGGACAGGGTAGCTGTTGGATCATTATAGATGTAGCAGCAACATTCAGCTCCCTGTCATACCCCCAGGTAGAGTCAGGAGTAGTTTTGAGATAAGTTTTACAACTTTGCCAGCCTCATCGTCTATCCCCAGAATTCGCTGATTGTAATCCCATGGATTATTTTATGGGAAGTGGAGTAGAGAAAAAAAGCAAACATACTGTCTGGTAAGACCAAGGCTAAGCTAATCGACAGGATTAACAAAGCGTTTCCGGCTCTTCCTAGGAACACCGTAAAAGGCGGCACGTGTCCGATTACGGATTCGGGTTCAGGCCGTGGTAAATGCTGAATATTGTTTCCTTGGGTGAATTATATTTTGGTTATGATAATCTGTATACCACTTTTCTTTTTTTTTTCCAATCAATTGATTATTGTCTTAGATATTCACTTTGATTTGCGTTAAAGAAAAACACCCTGCCCTTAACCTGTAGTATGTAAAAATTAAAAAGATCGTGTACCAATGACATTCTGTTTCCGACTACGGTCAATGTTATAAAATCTCTCTCTCTCTCTCTCTCTCTCTGATACAGGTTAAAATTTACCCCTCTCTCTATTCAGGTTGTTCAATAGTGTCTATGTAATTTGACACGATATGCTCATGAGAATTGTAAATCATTAATTCGATTATTTTTGGGTTTACGCTTTTTATTTCCTTTTCAAACGTCATGAGTTAATTTAACTCAGCATATTTCGAAATTAAAACTAAATCAATCACTGGGACTGTTTTGCGTTGAGTTTCATGATCACCATACAACAACATGTGCCAAAATAGATAATCCCCCATTTTAAATTCAATGTTTTATGAATTTTTCGGCTGGAATGCGATTTTGGAGTGTATTTTTTTCCCGAGTAAAACCACTCGGAGTGCAATGAACGTTTACCGATCTCCGTCACACAACGAATGCTTTACAGTTTTTCTTATCACAGCCAAATCAATTGGCGACCATTTTATTTTAAACAGAAATATAGTCAAGTGGATTACTGGATTGTTTCGGTCGTTATGCATGAATGATTTCTTGCCTAACAGCGAAACGCGACTTCAGAATGTCAACAAGGCCTTGATTATCGCTGGAGAAATGTCAAGTCATGAAGGTCACGTGCTGAAGTGCCATCTCGGGATTTACTGTGTCGGCCTGGGCCATGCTGTACGATACTCCCCGTCCTGCCCACTTTTAATTTCCTTTCTACCAAATCGCCACCACCCCGTCAAATGTATTGAAAGGTAAAAAAAATAAAATAAATAAATGGAGGAAAATCTAAGAAAAGTAGCAAAAATACAAAAATTAACCGAAAGAAAAATAAATAAAAAAAGTCTACGAAGCATGTGCCGTAAAAATCTAGCTTGTCCATCTTTAAGATGTTAGCATGGATAGATATGGTAACCTTCAAAGATATTAATAAGGTAAACCCGAATTCATCTGAGTTTAATCTAAAAAGAGTCTTTTTTTATCAGGAGAAGTAAATATTATCTATGTATAAAAAACCGACTAGTGAGATTCGGATAGTTCAAGTATGGTCGAAGAGATTTTTCTTTTGTTCCGAGTCAAGTAAGCAAACAATATATCAATTCTGAGCTTTATAGATACATGCATATGATTATCAATGTATCTCCGCTACTGTAGATTTTTATTAAAGAAAATATATTGGAATTGAATTGAAATACATATATGATAATCATAAGATTTAAGACTTTATCAAACTTTCTCTCTCTCTCTCGCTCTCTCTCTCCCTATATATATATATATATATATATAGTTTATCGAGGCAGCAGATAATTTTCTAGACATATACTGTTAAATATAAGAGACAATGAATGTCTATTATGTTTAATCATTAGGCGTTCTAAACATCGTAGTTTGGCTTTAATTTCAGGTAAAAATAAAGACAAAAATTCTACAACATTTGGATATTTTTTATATCACATGAGCCATCTTCAGAGGGGTTACAGGGACGTTAACATAAAAACATTCACCGTCAAAGATGATTTTATCTTGTGTTGATATAAGCAACGATTACAAATAGCAGACGCAGATTGTAAATTTGTAATGCGGTCCTATGACGTCACACCACGTAAGATATCGAAATGTTAAGAGAACCATATTTTTAAATGCAATATAATGTGTTATGACCAGATTTAAATGTAATTTTATTAAGTGTTGGTTGTTTTGATTTATTGTAGATGGCCTCTAATATCTTAGGGTTTTTACTGTGTGTATGAGTGAGTATTATTGTGTTGTTGACTAAAATCTGTCTAGTATTACCTACATGGCATTTTTTCTAAGAAATGTTGTTTAATTATACACACACACACACACACGCACACGCGCGCGCGCGCACACACACACACATATATGTATTACGGAAATTAACATATTTTAACGAAACTTTGTTTATAAACAACCGACAATTTGAAATGAATTGTTTGAGCATTACTTTTTATCGATACTCGTATTTAACTAGATATTCTGTTTTTAATTGAACAGTATTATATATTTATATCTACTGGCCTGATTATTTACGATACATTTTTATTACGAAAATGTGTGCCATTCGGCAGGATTCGAACCTGCGACCCCTATCTACATAGGGGAAGCTACCATTTGATCTGGCAACGTCTTAGACCGCTCGACCACGAATGCCCCCCAGTCTAAACGAAGTTTTAATCAAACCTATATAACACATTAAAACCTCGTTTAGACTGGGGGCCATTCGTGGCCGAGCGGTCTAAGACGTTGCCAGATCAAATGGTAGCTTCCCCTATGTAGACAGGGGTCGCAGTTTCGAATCATACCAAATTGCACACATTTTCCTAATAAACATTTATCGTAAATAATCAGGCCAGTAGATATAAATATATAATACTGTTTAATTAAAAACAGAATATCTACTTAAATACGAATATCGATAAAAAATAATGTTCAAACAATTCATTTCATATATATATATATATATATATATAATACAAATATAAAGTTTTTCACTTAGACGGTTTTGCATGCCGACTACAGGGTTTCCAAAACGAGCTCTCCAAAAATCACTCAGTCTACTCGTCAAAGGTATCAGTAATTGACTGGTAATATTTCTCGTTTTTTTATATATGCATTTTGTATTGGTTCAATTGTTATTCTTATTTTTTCATAGAGTGTGTTTCGGTGGGTGTAAACTCGCTCATGCACCTGAGTTTACGCATGTTTGTACTTGTAGAAGTCAGTCAGTAAAGTGCCATACGTGATACACGCTTAGGCTATCATGTCTCAAAAGAGGCATGGCTGACTGGACTTAAGATTATCCCGCAGGAGATTGCCATTACTTTCTTCGGTAGACTGGTTGCCAGCCAAAGCTATAGAATCCAAACTGTCCTGTTACTTAACCCATAAATGGAGGGAAGAAACAGATTAATACTTTTCCCAAGGGTATTTGCGCGTAAGTGAATGCAAGGAATTCAAATATAATTCGAACACGGCTCCCCGATTTCGCGTTCTGAGCCGATATCCATTGCACCACAACTCGGTTAATTCTCTTTTTCGTTGTATTTCTTGTCACTTGATATTCTCCCGCTTATTAGTTTTATACTTTTACTCTTTATCTCGTTCTTTCAGTTGTAGCAATTTTGACATCCGGTTTTCCAGTTATTCACTGTTACTAATTTCTGAGCGCTATAGTGTGTTATATATATATATATATGTGTGTGTGTGTGTGTTTGTGTGCATATATGTGTGTGTGTGTGTGTGTGTACGTGTGTGTGAGAATGTTCGTTTTCTGAACATGAGTCGATTTCGAATCTGACCAAGATTGCTTTGTTTTGTTTTACTTTACATTATTTCATCCCAAGCAGGGCAGCCTAACCGCCATTAGTGCGCAGGTGGTTACATCGGAGGAAAGGGATGAGAAAGAGGGGCAGGTTATATGGGGTGTCAGGAAGTGGGTAAGAGAATGATGAGAATACTGGTGTGATAAAAGTGGAGTGGACGGTGAATAAGAGAAAGGATGCAAGTCATTGAGATAGGAGTTGACTATTGACTTTACATTTAAATTGTTGGAGATTGTAGCTGTCGGGGAAGTAAGTATACGGAAGGGAATTCCACAGGTAAGAAGTGCGAGAAAAGAAGCTGATAGATTAAAAGTTACGGTTAGGGGTGCTGATTCTACTGAGTGGCTCCCTTGAAAAATATTCGAAAACCATACTATACAAGTCATCGTGACTGAGCGTTTGAGCGTACTGACGTTGCTGAAAAAACTGATCATACCGGATGATGCGGCAGAAAGGGTAAATAAAGCCCGCCCATCATATTTGCCGTATCAACCACCTGTGAATTCTGTGGGTGTGAAACAAACCCAAACAGAATGATAGGTATTCACTAGCCGATGGGTGTGCTCGGAACACGAGAATAGCCGGTCATTTTAAATAACTATATATCTAAAGACAATAAATAATTGATAAAAGAATGAAAAGACAAAAGGAAAAAAATTATATTGACGTGTTTCATTCCTTGGGGAACTTTACAAATGCAAGTATAGAAAATGTATTACAAACCTTTAATTTATCCACATAGAAAAGGTAACGTTTCAAATATGAATTAGAAAGCTCTCAAAAATATTTGAAAATATCATGGTGTTAAGGAATTTAAATTTATGGAAGGTGCTAAGCGGTATAAGATTTAATCATATTAAAAACAAGCGAATGATTGTTAATAAAATTTTGTATTTAAAACAATATTCTTTTCTTGTTTTCAACGACCCAGCTGATATCAAAAGGAAATGTAAATTTACCAGTCAAGATTCCGCCACACACAAAAAGGTGATAATAAATTTTATTTCCAAAAACAAAGAAAGCTTTCCAGCTGTGATCCCCTGGCTGGCGTGAATGAGGTCAAAGGTGTGGAACAAAGTGATAAAATGAAGCAGATAAATAAGTGAAAATTAAAGATTTTATTTTTTGCATATTTTCCTGACGAACTCGTGCGGAATATGATCTGTGTCAGAAATCATCCGACAATAGAAACAGAAAACCCTAATATTTTTTATCTCAGCAAAATACAAGCAAAACACATCTGTGAAATGTCAAAAAAGTTGTTACAAACTAAAGGAGGAAACTTTTGCGTATTGAGGGGTTCAGACAAGTGAAAAGGTTAAGTTGATTTTTGAATGGAGAGAAAAGGACAATTAAGTAATTATGAGAAATTACTAAATTGTAATTTCCCTGAGAAAGGAAATGGAGGCATAAAAGTCCAGCCCAAAAGAGAATATTTTCTCATTGGTTAAACAAAATAGCTCTACTCAATTGGCTGCGTCAAAGGGAAGACGACAGAGAGAATTGACGTTGTATAGTAACTTCACCCCAAAGATGGGGCACAGAGTGATTTCATTGGCTGCCAGAGCCAGGGCCTAGTTTTTGCATAAACACCAAGTGTCCGTCGTGCTCCGAACCAGTAAAGCAGAGACAAGCATAAATACAGAGCTTCGAGGGGCCAAAAGCAGTTTCAGTCAGCTCTATGCCTAGAGATGTAACGACAAAGATATGCGTCAAGCCATTGGGTGCCCACCGCAGGGCAGGCAGCCTTCCATAGAGTACCTGGCTGAAGATGTACAGAAAGAATTAAAGTCAATCAGTACCGGCCAAACAAAGTTAAAGACAGACAAGAAGTGATTTTGCAAACAAAGTCTTAAAACGGCCAGCCAGAGTAAAAAGCCGGACGGAAAAGTATTTTGCAGTTCGAGTTTTGGTGATAGTTTTTCTCTATTTTCCTTTTGTACATAAAAACTTTTTACAAATTATTCAGGCGTCATTCAATTTATTTTTGTTGCCGTTTTCATTTACCCAATTGTGCGCGCGCAACCAGTTTGGTTTGACTTGGCGGAGAGACATCTAGCGAAAATTCAACGTGACTTAATTGAAATCAAATTTCACAACGTGGGCAAGGGAGATCACCGTTGGAAAGGTCAATCTGAAGACCATCCACGCCGGGGTAGCGTCACAATGCGCTCTCTTTTAGAAAGTGTAAATAAAGCCCGCCCATCATATTTGCAGTATCAATCGAAAGTGAACTCTGTGGGTATGAAACAAACACAAACAGAATGATAGGTATTGACTAGCAGATGGGTGTGTTCCGAACAGGAGAATAGCCGGTCATTTTAAATAAATATATAGCTAAAGACAATAAATAATTGATTAAAGAATGAAATGACAAAAGAAAAAATATGTTGACGTGTTTTATTCGTTGGGAACTATACAAATGCAAGTATAGAAAATTTATTACAAACCTTTAATTTATCCACATAGAAAAGCTAACGTTTCAAATATGAATTAGAAAGCTCTCAAAAATATTTGAAAATATCAGTGTTAAGAAATTTAAAATTATGGAAGGTGCTAAGCGGTATAAGATTTAATCATATTAAAAAAAGTTCCCGATTGAAACGTTTTCGTTTTATTTTTAACTAATTTTAATTTTATAGTCCAAAAAATTAGTTATAAATTAATTACAACGATAGCCGTATTGATATTTTATGTAAAACACTTTTAATATTTTTCCAGAAGAGTCCGCTCGACAGAGATGAATGCATTGCTCCTCTGGGTCTTTTTGATAAGATAGTCAAAATAGGATGTGCGTCGTGGTGCAGTGGATATCCGCTCGGAACGACAACTCGGGGAGCCGAGTTCGAATTCCAGTTGAATATGTTGTATTCACTTAAGCGCAAATACCCTTGGAAAAGGTATTAATCCGTCTAATCCTTCCAGTTATGGGTTAAATAACAGGACAGAATGAGTTCTATAGACTTGGTCGGCAACCAGTCTACCGCAGAAAGCAATGGCAATCTACTGTGGGATAATCTTCTGCCCAGTCAGTCATGTCTCTTTCGAGACATGATCGCCCAAGTGTGTCTCACGTATGGCATTTAACTGAGTCAAAATAGATTAAAAATATGAAAAATAAAAAAACATTTTATTTTTTTTCTCAAATATTTGTTATAAAAACAAAGTTTATTTTCGTTCACAAATCAGTTGTTAGATATTTTGTAATTGTTATGCAGCAAAATATACCAATCTTAATTATTGATGTTGGCCTTAGATAATAAAACTCAAAATCGTTAGGCGAAGAGCCGAGATCCAATTCCAGTTGGGTTCGTTAGATTCACTTAAAAGCGAGTAACCTTGGAAAATATATGAATCAACCTTTTCTCCATCTATGGATTAATTAGTAAGACTTCTATGAATAAATCATTATCTCAAAAAATTGTTACGGTCTAGAAATATTTTATGGCTTTAAATAACTTTTAAAGATCTTATAAGCCGTAGAAAACGAATCAATCTTTTTGTCATGTATGGTAAATATGATTAATTTTTGATAGGTGAGTGGTAAAATTTGTAAATTTTCCGAAACTCTTTACTAAAAGAAAATCTCACAATTTCCATTGAAAACATTGCATAAAAAATGCAGGTGACAGGTAGAACACATGTGGCCTACCTTCACGAAAAGAGAGTCTCATGCTTTCAATTAAAAAAAAAATGTTCATGACACCTGCGTGGCCTAACAGGAGTTTGACCTTTTTTTTTTTATCTTGGAGACATTTAAAGTATACACATCAGTTGACGTTCGTGGAGATTTTCCTTTTTACTTTTCAACACCAGTCGGATTCGTTACATTCACTTACGCATAAATACTATTGGGTAATGTATAAACCCCCATTTATAAGTCAAACAGTAGAACTTTTAACTGGAAAAATCATTGTTATAAAAAAAATTGTTTATGCAAGATTGATTCGCAAAAAAAAAACGAAGAATTATTCTTGCAATCTAAATTGTCTTTTGGCTTTAAATAAATTACAAAGGGTTGGTAAGGCAGAAAAACAATTATTCAATCAATGCTCTTCAGCATTTATACGACGTAAAATGACGACATGGGTAGTTGTGACAGAGTTTAGAAATAAAAAAAATATCTATCTATCTATCTATCTATCTATCTATCTATCTATCTATCTATCTATCTATCCCAATCTGTTTGTATCTATCTATCCCAATCTGTTCGTATCTATCTATCCCAATCTGTTCGTATCTATCTATCCCAATCTGTTCGTATCTATCTATCTTATCTGAAACGTTTATACAATATAATAGGTGTGGTTTCTGACATATATAACTCAAAATATATTAAGACGTATTCTTACTAAAGCTGAAAATATACATGGAAATACGATGCAAATTATTTTCGTTGAGAAATGAATCACGATTTGACGATCTCATGATCTACTATTTTCTTATTATAAATACATAGTAAGCAATTTTAATACAAGTCGTTTGCACAAATCTTGTTATCAAGAGTGGGAAAATGCTGACTGAAAACATTTATTCACCTAAATGATTACATAGACAGCGATATAGAAAATGTTAAAAAAATATTTAAGAAATTCATTACAAATTATTTTGACACTTACTGTTTATATAACACAAGTTTTGCGGATGGAGGTTATGAAACAAATATGAACTTAAATTGATTCCAATAATTATATATATATTTGTTTTTCTTTAATCCGAGTAAGGAAGAGTAGGAAGGTAAATTCCAAGAACCTGATCCTAATCAATATTAAAAATGTTTAACATTAAAAGTGATGCAGGCAGAGAGCTCAATGTATTAAGAATTGTATTAAGGAATTTTTGTGATAGGTGCTGTCTATGTTTACTGGAAAAAATTTCAATATTAAAATACCCCCACCAACACCGGCTACTGAATCATAGGAGGGAATTCATCAGTAAGTGCCGCCACAAGGCAAATGTTTCGAATACTTAAATTTAGAATTTAAATTCCCGTTGACTAGATGTTAGAATATAAATTAAAAAGATTAAATTTAAGTTTTAATCCTAATTTTACACTAACGTTAACCTTAAAAAGTAATTTAACCCCCTACCTTCCTATCCCAAGCTCCTTTAATTGCCTATCTTTAGAAAATATGGATTCTTTTACTAACCCCCTTTTTTCTTGGTTAACACATATATGTATACATATATTTTTTTCTCTAATATTTTTTCTCTAATATTTTTTCTCTAATAATTCTTAAACTGATAAATTCCTGTAATTGGCATTTAGCTCGCTTCTACCTAAAAGGTTTAATCAAATAAACTTAAATAAAATTGTTAAAAATCTTATATTGAAACCCATTCCTTCTCGCCTAAATACACCTCTTCAAACAGCCCAAAATCTTAACTTTAAAAAGTAATTTAACTCATTTAGTTGTCTATCTTTATAAAATATGAACTCCTATTCCTCCCCTTCCTAAATATACCATTTCAACACCCTGTAACTCCGCGACTACCAGCTCTGTCCTTTTCTACTTTGTGACCGTTGTTAACCTAAAACCCCTCCACACTGTAACCCAGGGCCTTCGCCAGTTGGAAAAGACAATGTCGCTGACGTGACGTAGAGTCTCTATTAGAGATCCTATGTCGAAATGTACATCCGACACCTTTGAATTTTGAAAATTTTCTCTAATTAATATATATATATATATATATATATATATATATATATATATATACTAGAAATACAGACACTATGGAAAGGTAGATTATGCTAAAGTTCCTGTCTTATATTTTGTGCATAAACAGATATATTGAATATTTTCATAAAAATAAGCATTAAAATTAAATAACACAAAAGAATAAAAAATATCAACTTAAATTATTTCCAATATATATATAAACTGGAAAGACAGACACTATGGAAAGGTAGGTTATGCTAAATTTCCTATCGTATATTTTTTGCATTAACAGATAAATCGAATATTTTCATAAAAATAAGCATTAAAATTAAATAACACAAAAGAATAGAAAATGTCCTTCCAGCGCTCCGTTTTAGCTAAAATGTCCTCCCAGCCAAGATAGTCACTTGCCGTTTATTTTTGCTGTAGACTGGTTGCCACCCAAGGCTATAAAATACAGTCTGTTCTGATATTCAACCCATAGCTTAAGAGATGGATTCATACCTTTCCAAGAATATTTCCGCATAAGTGTATGCAACAAACCCGATTGGAATTTTAACTCGGTTCTCCGTTTTCTCGTTCCTTTACACAACAACGCACCTAAAAAAAATATATATATTTCTCAAATTCATGAGCTGCCATCTTTCTTTCTAGTACTGATAGGAATATCCTTCGAAATTTTGTGTTCGGGTGGATTCTATCATTATTTTCCTTTAAAGTTACACTATCAGCCATAATTATTAGGCCACCCCAGTTTTTTTAAAAGAATGTATTTCATACTATTTTTAGTATTTATTGCCAAGTGGATAATTCTAAATGAAAATGGAATGGTTATTTTTTATTATTACTTTGCAAAATTTTACACGACATGGAAGCAAAGAGAAACCACATCCTAAACAGGGAACAAGGGATGAGCCTCTTAACCTGTTCAATAGACGTGGGTGGAGTATGAACCGGGTGATAGATAGATCTATACGAGAAATTACTAAACGCCATATTTCTGTTGTAATTACACATAAACAGGCAAAGAGAAACTCGTCCGAATCACCCTAAATTTTCTTCATTTTTTCGTTGATGAAACTGCAATATTGGTAATTATTAAATATTTATAAATTCATTTGATTCACATGTTATTGTGCAGTATTAACAAAAGAACCATTCTATTTTCATTTACAATTATTCATTTGGCAATAAATACTAAAAAAAATATGAAACACATCATTTTTTTAAAACACTGGGGTGGCCTAATAATTATGGCCGGTAGTGTACATGCGTTGCCTATTGCTATTGTTGTTGCTACTGAAGGTCTTAAAGTATTTTCAAGTCTTCAATTATTGCTATTTGGTAAGGTTTCCGGTTTAGTAGCGTCAGTCGATACGCTTTATAAAGAATTGTCGTTAAGACTTAGATGATTCATTCGCTTGAAGCAGTTTTTAATCAGAGAACTTAAAATATTTTTGCGTATAGATAATTGTTTAAACATTTCTGACCAAAGTAGATGTCATGCATTACATACAATTGAAAGTCTATGCACATAAACAATAATTTTATAAACTACATCACTGATAAACAAATAAAATGGTTCTTACAAAAAAAAAAAAAATACATGACACGAGCATAAAAATAACACACAAGAAAACATCAGCATATTTTATTGCAGCCAAATGAATATTACTTATAAACAAGACGAATTATTTCTTTTATTTTTTTTTAATCGTATCACCCCGAGCAAGGCGGTAACGCCACTGATGTGCAGGGGGCTACATAATAGTGAAAAGATTGGAAAAGAGAAAGCCGGAAACCACATCCTAAACAGGGAACAAGGGATGAGCCTCTTATCTTGTTCAATAGACGTGGGTGGAGTGTGAACCGGGCGATAGATAGATCTATACGAGAAATTACTAAACGCCATATTTCTGTTGTAATTCCTCAAAAACAGGTAAAATTTATGATATATTATAGAAAAATGGAAAACAGCAAAACTGTTTTTTAAATAATAATAACCACAACAAAGCTAAAGTAACGATGATTAATATAGTGTATGAATAACAATGCCCTGTACAAAATTGTGTTTCTTGTCATAAATCAATTGCTTATATTGGCGATACTACCACTTTTCTGTGTAGACACTTTACATGCCACCTATCTAGTAATAAAACTGCTATAAAAAACATTTATAAACCCATAAATTACAAGAATATTTAAGAAAAAATTTGGTTAAAAATGCAAAAATACTGTTTAAATCACAATATCAAAGGCATTCGCTGAAAAAGAGACACTATATATCAAACGAGTTTCTTCTACCATCACTTTACACTATTTCACAGTGGAAATGGAGTTTTGAAAATTAAAAAGAAAACATAGACCGACGTTCACATGATGCCCTCTGCGAGCATTACGTGTCAGTTTTAAAGAACTCTCCTTTTCAAAATAAATGAATAAATAAATAAACACTAAAAACAGGATAAAATTAAATTACTGTCAAACAACACCGGAAAAAGTAACATCCTTGAAAATGATCTGCTTTGATTAAATTATTTGTTTTATTACACTTATTTATTCTTTTCAGTTTTCTATTTTTAAGTAACGTAGTAAAAATTTGTTTTCTTGTCTGCATTTTGAGATGAGTTCAGATTGTTTATTTAGTAGTTTGTTCTGGTTCGGGAAGGTAAAAATAGTTATTTCTTACTTCAAACAAATTCTTTTTTGATTGATTGTTGTAGGCTGATGTTCTTTTCCGTATTTTCCATGTTTTTTTTTGTGTGGTTTTCGTTTTGTTTTTAATTTCTCAGATATACTTAGAAAGCATTGTGCTGTTCGCGCATTTGCTGTTTGTGAAGGATGTTTTGTGTTTGTAGTTTTATTATTTCCAGGGTCCTGCTGTTACTCCCATGTATATTTTTTCCTCACTATCTGGTGATTTTTCCGTCGCTTGGTATATTACATTGTTTTGTAAACAATTACCGTTTACGGGACATTCATTTCTTATTCTGCAGTTACACGTGGGTTTAATTTGTTCGGTTTGTTTGTTGATAGTTTTTCTGGTGTACTTTTTTAATATTTGTGCCATGTTCTTGGTGCATCTGTAGCTGATTTTGGTGTTGCAATGTAAAATAATTTTGATAAAAACAAAAATAAATTTAATTATATTAGGCTCTAAGTTGTGTTTAGCACATTTTTTTAAAAAGTAAATATCAGAGAACTCTGGACTCTGAACCTGCTTGTTCTCTTCATCTGGATATATATATATATATATATATATATATATATATATATAAAATCCCAAAAAGGAAGGGTATATAAATAAAATGCCAAAAGCCAGATTCTATTAATATTAATTTTGTCAATATTAAAAATGATTTTTTTCTTAACTTTGTGTGAATGGATAGATTTTGGGGCTCCTTTCGGTATGTGAACATATATATATATATATATGTATATATATATATGTGTGTGTGTGTGTGTGTGTGTGTGTGTGTGTGTGTGCACGCGTGCGTGTGGAAATATATACGGATAATTATTATATGTTTTTGCAGATGACATATCTACATCGCCAACACTATTTTGCCCTTTACACGAAATTCCATGCAATTATAAATTGTGCGTACCCCGTGACTATAGGTGCGATATAAAGGAAGACTGTGATGTTACAGGAGACGAACAAGAATGTGGTAAGTTGCTTTGTCTTCTTCTTTTAATTACGCGTTATTTTCTAAAATCATTACTGTCATTAATTTTCGAAATATCAGATTCTAAAACGTTCCATTCAAAGCAGAGATACAGAAAATGTCTACAGTTCTCATTCCAGGAAAGAAGAAAAAACAGTAAAAACAATGTTTCGAAATCAAAGCAAAAACATTGTTTACGGCAAAATAATATATGGATGTGCGTTGTGGTGCAATGGATATCGACTCGGAACGACAGACCGGGGTGCAGAGTTCGAATTTCAGTTTAATTCCTTGCATTCACTTACGCACAAATAACCTTGGGAAAGATATTAATCCATCTCTTCTTCCAGTTATGGGTTAAATAATACGACAGATTGAGTTTTATAGCCTTGGCTGGCAACCAGTTTACTACAGAAAGCAATGGCAACCTACTTCGAGATAATCTTCTGCCCATTCAATCATATCTCTTTCGAGACATGATCGCCCAAAGCGTGTATCACGTGTGGCACTTTACTGACGGAATATATCTAAAAATATTCAGTCTGTGGAAAGATCAAAGAACATTTTTGAATCAGAATCTTTCACACCGAACATGTGACTTAGTAGCCAGCCTCTACTGTGAATATTTAATTTAATGCTCCTACACTTGATTGTTAAATACCGAACACGTGGGCTACGACGAGGTTTTAGAGAAAATAGAAATTAGAACGAAATTTATACGTAACACAAAAAAGGAAGAGTTGAAATTTCACATTTGAATGTAATAAGGAAAGGGGACTTGGAAAGTGTGATACTCATGGGAAAGATTTGAAAGCAAGTGGGACAGAAGAAAGCAACGCATGACCTATATAGTGAACTTAAGCTAATGGTTAATTTTACGAGAGATAGAAAAAATACAAAATTTACTAAGTGCTACAAAGGACAAGAAACTGAGGAGAACCATGATCGCCTACGTCCTGAAGGAATATGCCACATAGAAGAAGAAGAAGAAGAAGAAGAAGAAGAAGAAGAAGAAGAAGAAGAAGAAGAATCCGTACTGTCTTCATAATAGAACAGTGTTAAATATTGCTCAAATTGCTAAGAAAGTGGAGGAGGGTTCTAGAGGGTTCATTTAATCCCTAGCGAAAGCAACCACTTAATAAAGACATTCAAGACTGACCATACGACCTAAGGACAATGACTAGATCTAATAATCGAATCAAATGAAAAGAGGACCCGTCAAACTCTAGACGTGCCTATGCTTGCTAATCATATCCTAAAGTTTGTAGAATGCGAAATTATGGAAACTCTAAGCGAATTCCTTGCAGGAATTGAGTCAACTCTGGAATATGTGGTTAATGTCGGATATGTATTAGTTTCAATTTAGGTTCCGTATTTGGATTAGGGAGTGCATTAGATATCGGCTCGGAACGAGAAATCGGGGAGCCGAGTTCGAATTCCAGTTGAATTCAATGCATTCACTTACGCGCAAATACCCTTGGGAAAGGTATTAATCCATATCTTCCCTCCAGTTATGGGTCAAATAACAGGACAGATTGGGTTCTATAGCCTTGGCTGGCAACCAGTCTACCACAGAAAGCAATGGCAACCTACTGCGGGATAATCTTCTGCCCAGTCAGTCATGCCTCTTTCGAGACATGATCGCCCCAGCGTGTTTCACGTATGGCACTTAACTGACTGAATTTGGATTAATCATACATTTTAAGGGAATATGATATTGTCCAAACTTCGGCAGTGCTGTCGTCTACGGTGATATACTGATAAGTCATAGAGAATTTGATAAATATACCCTGAAATATACCGGGGTATTTACGGTTCATGTTTTCACATAACCAGTAGACCAAGGAAGCCAATAATAATGAAATGAACAATTTTGTTTAATGTAAAGCTGTATTTTTAATTTTTATAATACACTGTAATTATACTAGAGACATATCAAATGAAAAAGGTGATACAACCAGTCCTCATTTAACGACAACTCTGATTAACGACTACCCGCACATACAACCAGTGATAAAATTTCACAACATAAATGAATTTAATCCTCCATTTTTCGTTTATAACACATCACGCAATAAATCCCGGACCTAACTAATCAAACAACAACTTTTAGGCAAAATTCGACTTTATTTATTAATATAGTTTCTTTTTAGGGTGATACACTGATTCCAACGCTTCTCTAACATTTCGACACCTTTTTTGTAAAACGATTTGTTTTTGGCCTCAAAATACGCCTCAGCTTTCGATATCACTTCTTCATTACAGTCAATCTCTTTCCCTGGAGCATTCCCTTCAGGTCTCAAACAGCCAGTAGTTGCTGGGAGCCAGATCTGGAGAATAGGGTGGATGCGGAAGCAATTCGAAGTGCAATTCAGGTAGTTTTTTCATTGTTGTGCTCGACTTGTGACACGGTGCTTTGTTTTGGTGAAAGATCACCTTTTTCTCCTTGTGACCGTTTTTTTACGATTTCTTTCGTTAAACGCACCAATAATGCTATATAATATTCGCTGTTGATGGTTCTTTCTTTCTCAAAGAAATCGATGAACAAAATATCTTGCGCATCCCAAAATACGGAGGTGAAAACCTTGCCTGCTGATGTTTGTGTCTTTGGTGGCTTTGGGCGGCTTTGACCTGCTGCTGTCCACTCAGCTGACTGCCGATTTGACGTAGTGAAATGGTTATCTAAGTTACCTCTATTGTCACATATTTACGCAGACATCTTTCTTCTTACGTTGAAACAAACAGTTGCAAACAACGCAGTGAATCGTCAACGCTTTGTTGTTTTTGATCGACAGTAAACAAACGCGGCACCCACTTTGAACACAGCTTTCTCATTGACAAATATTCATGCAAAATGGTTAATACACGGCCTTCTGATATGTTAAATTCCTCTGGTATCTTACTTCAATTTACGATCGGCCGGAATGAGTTTGTAAATTTTTTGATGTTTTCCGGGACAACTGTCGATTTTGGGTAACCTGAGGGTTCAGTATCATTCTACGTTTGTACAAACGAGTTTAAATTTAGCATAACACCTCTTAACCGTTGTTTTTAAGGGAACAGAGTTCGGAAAACAGTTATCAATCTATTGATCCGCTTGAACAGTATTTTTCCCATCAGAAAGCAATGCTTTATCAACACATGAAATTCAGATTTTTTCATTGTTTTAAAAATTTGCAGCAGTAGCTTCTCTTAAATAACTGTAATTTGTAAATCCGATTGGGCCCAAATTTTGTCACGTGCCATTTGAAGGTTAGTAATTTATAAAAATTATATAGATCAAATATATATGTCAGGTATGAGACTTATTGAGTGATGTGTTAACTATCACGTCACTCAATGCCTTTAAATTATATTGATAAATATTAAAGGAAATAAAGCATATTTCCAACACAATTAAATACCCACATACATAAAATATTAATACGCCCAAACTTTATTTTCTGCCCAATAACAGACAGTATTACAAATTTGCCTAAAAGATGTCATAATACAACACCCACTGTTTAAATCAAAGTGCTTTTTAGTTTGAAAGTAACATCTTCATATGAAAGTGTTCTAGTGAAACATCCTGCCAACCCCCGAGAATAGAATGCTCTACCTTATAAAAGACGGTAACAAGCGGTACGGAGAAGTGGGGGTTTTAGGCAAAGGCATTCACTATTTGATAGTCTATTCCGCTCCAACCCGTGTGTATTATTGTTAATTGTACCTTAGTACAATAAATCTGTTATACCTTATTCCTAGTGTTGAGTACCATTCTTCAACTGTTTTATTTACACTGTATTCCTTTTCTGGATATATCAGAAATATTTGACCAATCAGAGAGAACTAAAACCCTACTTTTCTCGAACCTACTTCGGGAAAATGTATATTACAAAACCCCACTGATTTCGACTTCTAAAAGCAGGGATGCGATTGTCTCACCTCAGGGCGTGCTGAAAAAAGATGTATCGTTGACTCCAAAGGAATCAGATACAACAACAGCTAAGCTGAGAATCAATAGCATCAACAAAGATGTTGTTGCTATTGATGAATTTTTGTTAAGGGTAAAAGTCTATCCTCAACCGCAGTTTTTTTTCTGTAGTCCAGCTATTTAAAATAATTTTCTCAACGACTGCTTTTTACGTTGAACAAACAATGTAAAAGTATTTTCTAAACTACAGATTTTCTGGGTATCAGTACCAACTAGTCAAAAAGATTTTCTGGGTATCAGTACCAACTAGTCAAAAAGATTTTCTGGGTATCAGTACCAACTAGTCAAAAAGATTTTCTGGGTATCAGTACCAACTAGTCAAAAAGATTTTCTGGGTATCAGTATCAACTAGTCAAAAAGATTTTCTGGGTATCAGTACCAACTAGTCAAAAAGATTTTCTGGGTATCAGTACCAACTAGTCAAAAACATTAACTCAACTTAATACTGTTTTTACTTCTTTTTAACTCTTTTGAATTTATGTACATACACCCTTGTGCAAATTAACTGAAACAAAACGAGTAATGTCTTCTTAAGATCTTTTACACTTTCTCTGATCACGTAAACGTCGTCTGTTGGAGTTTTTTTTCTCTTCCAATCGCATGATGTTATGGTATGATAAATCCAGTTTGTTTCTTCGCCTTTATGACACAGCTGATAGTTGAAAGGCTGACATCAAGAATATCCGTGATCTTTCTTTAAGACGTGCCAGTGTGTTTGTGCAGCGTTACATTTTTCGTACGCTTCCTTGAATTAGAGACAATGGCCGTAGGACAACTAATTGACAGACGAGACAATAGTATATGGGAGTGATAAAAATCTAGTGCAATCACGGAAGACATAATAATATTTTTCAAGGCAAAACAAATTTCATCATACACTCCGAAAATATATTCATATTACTACACACCACTGCAAATAACCTAATCTGAGGAAAAAAAAAAAGAAAAAAGAAATCGATTACACACTATCACTCCAGTGGGTCTAAAACTGACCGTACGATAAAAGAAAGGAAACTAAAGCAGTTGTTTCAATTAATTTGTAAAAGAGTGTATATTTGTAAATACAAATGATTTATTTCTTCTTCTTCTTCTTCTTCTTCTTCTTCTTCTTCTTCTTCTTCTTCTTCTTCTTTGTGTCATGACCCTTCAGGGCGTAGGCGATTATGGCTTTCCACGTCTCCCTATCTCTGGTGGCTCTTACCACGCTTTCTCCTGTTACCTCACCCAAACCCCGCTCTGAATCCACCTGCTCAGACCCTTCAAATATATTATCCGCTGCCTGTCACTTTTTCCCTCTCTCTGACCTGTAAGTATCAGATTCTCCAAGCTTTCCTTCCTCATTACGTGTCCCAAGAACTTCCACTGTCTTTTCCTGATGCTCAGTATTAATTTCCTTTTCGTTTCCATGCTTTCTAAAACCTCATCATGGCTCACATGCTCGATCCATGATATTCCTAGTATCCTCCTGTAGAACAACATTCTAGCTACTTCAAGTTTTTTCATTAATTTATTTTTTTCAATTCATTCATCTTTGATGATATTTTCCAGCATTCACTGTCATATTGAAGCACAGACATCGCATAACAATCTAGTACTCTCGTCTTTGTTTCTAGCGAAATTTTACTGTCTCTTAATACTCTGCTCAGCTTCTGAAACGCGTTCTTGGCTTTTCCAATTCGCCTTCAAATCTGAGTGTAGGAGTTTTCTTCTTCCCTTAGAACACTTCCCAAGAACTTAAATTTTTGTACTTGCTTGATTTTAATTTCCTCAACCTGTAATTGGCATTTTGGGCTCCTCCGGTTGCTGGTGACCATACATTCGGTTTTCTTGAAATTTATTTGTAGTCCTTTCTTTTGACTTTCTTCATCTACCTTTGTTAGGAGATCTTGTAGTTGTCTTTCCGTGTCAGCTATCTGCACTGTATCATCTGCGCGTCTTATGTTGTTCAGATTGTGACCACCAATGACGAATCCTGACATAACTTCTAGGGTTCTCAGAATAGTTGAATAGATCCGGTAAAAAGTCACATACTAGTCTTACTCCCTTTTCTATTTTTGCATATGTGCCGAATTCGTTTTCTGTCCGTATGCAGGCTGTTAGCTGCCAGTAGAGAGTCTTTATTGCTCTGATGTCTTTGCCAAATATGTCGAGCATTTCTATCAATTCCTTGGCATAGTCTACAAAGCACAGGCAAACTTTCTCTTTCATTTAAATCGCCCTTTCTGATAGCATCTTAACCATAAATATCGCATTCCTTGTTCCAGTGTCCCTGACAAAACCGCACTGTTCTTGTCCTATTTCCGGTCTGATTCTGCTTTGGGCTTTATTCGTCAGGGTTCAGACAATGAGTTTCGTTATGTGGCTCATCAAACTGATTGTTCGGTGGAGTTCGCATTCGATTGCACCTGGCTTCTTAGGCAGAGCTATGAAAATTAATTTGCTTAGTTCATCTGGTATTACACCACTGTTGTAGATTTCATTTATTATTTCCGTAATTTTTTCTATACCAAAACCTTTATAAGGCTGTCAACATGTCTATTAAAATGCCGTTTGGTTCAGCTGCTTTGTTCCTATTCAATTTGGCCATTGCAGCTTTCATTTTGGATTTTAATATTTCCGGTCCGTCAGCCTCTTTTTTATGTTTTCAATATTTTTTATTTTATTATTGTTCAGAATTGGACGTTTGTATTTTTAATATAAAAGAATTTGGAAGACCGAATATCCTACAAGATCATCATCATCATCAGTCCCATGACCGCGTATGGTCCTAGGGTCGCTGTGCATTTGAGTATGTGACCATTTCTCTCTACATATCTATACTGAAAGCCGGAGAAGTATGCATTCGAAAGTAGCGTGTCTTGTTAATGTACACCTGGTGGACCATATCCTTTTTTAGGTTAAACAAAATTGATTTCTCCAACTTGAAGGCTAATATTACTATTACTATTTAGGTGGATTTTCCCCAGCTATTAAACACCGATTAACCCCGTACAGCGTCCATAGCTATGAAATAATGCTTGGATCGTAATTAATCAAGGGCGAAAGGATTTTGCAGCAATTTTCCAGAATGTATGTAAGGATTAAATCTGACATTAAGTAGGCAGTTAATTTTCATTCTCGTTCATCCGTTATATAGAATCTCCGGTAGATAGATTTGGCAGCACTGTGAATAAAGATTGCAGGAAAATGAATTTGGATCTTTGATTCTAGACGTTAAACACTGTAAATGAACGCACGAACCAGGCGTTTTTTTTGCGGCAGCGAGAAAAGAGAGGGAAATGATAGAAATATTTTTTATTTAGTTTGAAAACATTTACTTGGATTACGACCCCATCACATTCAAACAGCGGCATCTGTAAGATCACAGAAGTTAACCCTGGAATACCAGGTGTTGAAAGTTTGGATTTGCAGGAAGTATAATGGGTAATTGTCAATTGGAGAGCCGAGTTCGAATTTCAGTTGGTTCGTTATATTCACGCGTAAGGTGTAAGTCTACCTCTTTTTCACAGCTTTGGGTTAATTAGTAAAACTTGTATCTAATAAAATTAAAAAAAATATTACATCTAAAAATATTTTCTGGCTTTAAATAACATTGAAAAGGGTTGATAAACCGTAAAAAGGGATCATGCAATCCATCTGTTATTGTGCAAAAAGTTGGCAGTGAAACAATTTGCATGTCTCATACAATAGATATTTATTTACGGTCATCCATTTTTTCTGCTAAGGCTATCTGGTTTTTGCCGAAAGAAATAAGATTTACCGGAAATGCTGATTAAACCTAATCTACGTACGCATGCCTGATAACTTCCCAACATTTATTAAATTTTCCTCTTTTAGGAGAACTTCCATACTGTGCCCACTGCACATTTGAAAAAGGCTTCTGCTGTTGGCGAAATGCAAACATGGATAAAGGTATGCGATGGGTGCGACACTATGGCCCGACACCAACTCCTAAAACAGGACCCCAGGGGGACCACACGAATGGAACCGGTAAGTAACATTTTATTTCATGCAATAAGTAATAAAATATGAAGTCAAATTAAGCCTATAACATAATACTTCGTTTCGTGGTCGAAAGGTCTAAGACGCGCCAGATCACATGGTGGCTTCCCCTATGTGGATAGGGGTCACAAGAAAATATAAATAAATTGAAGAAAAAAAAAAGGAATTAAAAAAAGTGGACAACTGAATCTGTTTGCTAGTTTTATGTCTTATGCTATTTTTATGTTTTGTTACTTTTTCCTAATCATTTAACCCCAAGCAAGTCAGAATTGCCACTGATGCGCAGGGGGTTACATAAGAGGTGAGTGATGAGAAAGACGAACAAGTTACAGGAGTGTCAGAGAATGAGTAAGAAAAGTATGAGAATACAGGTGTGAAGAGAGCTGCACGAGAGTAGAGTGGAAAGGAAGAAGAACATGATGCAAATGTTATAATAGAAAGTATGCGAGTCAAGAAGATAAGAGATAACAATTGACTTTGTATTTAAATTCTTGGAGATTATAGCTGTCAAGAAAGTAAGTATACGGAAGGGAATTCTACAGGCAGGAAGTGCGAGCAAAGAAGCTGATGGAGTAGAAGTCGCGGTTACATTTGATTGGTTTCACTGTAAAAGTGTGGGACCTATCCGCTAGTATCGTAGCTCGACTAAATTCATGCAGAAAGGGTACCAGGTAGTGAAGGTCATCGAAGCAGAAGCCGTGAAAGTATTTGTAAAAAAGACAGAGGGAAGCCACATTACGTTGGTGAGAGGGTGACTGGAGTTGAGCTACCAGGTCGGGATCAATTACATTACAGGTTCTTTTTTTTTTTAATCATTTCACCCCAAGCAAGGCGGAAACGCCACTGATGTGCAGGGGGTTACATAAATGTAAAAAGATTAATTAGAAAAGAGTGAGGAGTACAAACTAGTTAGAAAGGAATAATAGAAAGCTGAGAAAGCAGGTGCGATGACAGATACATCGGTGGAGAGAAAGGGAAGGTTATACAGGGGAGGGGAGGGGAGAGAGCTAGAGGCCAGTGGTTAGTAGATGAGTATTAACTTTGCATTTAAATTTCTGCAGGTTGTAGCCGAAAGCAAGAATACAGGAGTGAGTTCCACAGGCGGGAAGTGCGAGAGAGGAAGCTGCAGGAGTAGAATTCGTTGGATTTTGTCAAGAACCTGAGATGAACAGCAGGGTAACCGACCAAATGTGACAGGAGTATTCAATGCACGGGCGGATGGTAGATTTATATATGTGCAAGATGGATTTAGACAAGAAAAAACTTCCTGGCCCTACAAAAGGATCCAATCTTCTAAGCAGTATTCATTCCACTTGAGGTCGGCTGACAGATTTAGGCCGAGAATTATTATAATATTATAATTATATGTTTTTGATTTTTTCTTAGCTTTCACTATAGATACACAGATATAAAAATTTACATATTTAGTTATAAAAAAAAAAAAAAAATAGAAATATCCTTGATAATAGTTAGTAGACTAGCCAAAAGTGCGCTTGGATATATAGAAACTTTGGACAGTTTTTACATATTTTATATCTAGAAAAAACAAACAAACTGACGTACGAGTGCAAAAAAAAGGTGAATAATCGCAGCATCTTGTCAGTCGTCTTTAATGAAACGATATGCTTTTATTACACTGGTTCTAAGCTTTCGGCTCGCATGAGCCATCTTCAGAGTGATTACAGGGACGTTAACATAAAGACATCCACTATCAAAGATGATGAATTCTTGTGTTGACATAAAAAATTGCTATGCGACAGTAACAGCCACCGAATACAGACGTAGGTCCTAAACTTGTAATGTGGTTCTATGACGTCACATCATGTGAGAGACTAAAATATTCATTCATTTATTCATTCATTCATATATATATATATATATATATATATATATATATATATATATATAAACTTATTTATAAATGGAACTTTGTCTGTGTGTGTATGTGCGTGTGCGTGTGTCCGTTACCTATAAACTCTGAAACGGCTGAACCGATTTTCTTGAAAATTTACACAGTTGTACTATAAGCGTCTGCGAGTGTTCTTAGTTAGGTTTTGTGACGAGTTACCTCGATAAATATCGAAAATCGATAATCGAAAAAATCGGGTTATAGAAGGAGTGGTCCGATTTTAATCAAATTTGATACACACATAGACAAAAACATAAGAAACGATATTCAGAAGTTTCAAGGTTGCAGTTCTTACACTAGTGCAGAAAATTGATAATATATATATATATATATATATATATATATATATAAAAGGCAAGATGCTTGTGTGTGTGTCTGTTTATCTGCCTGTATGTCTATTTTTTCAGCCCTTTTATTTTAGTTTTTGCTTCGGGTTTGGTTCTAAGTAGGTATAATTGTAGTTCTTAGTCTCAGCCATGATACCATTTACTCAGAGGACTTATTTAGCCTTCAAAATTCAGTTTTCAACGAAAAACTTATTTGATATCTATACCAGGAAATCAAAATTTGACTTCCATCCATTCATTTTTCTTTCAGTCTACTGTTTTACTTTAACTGGAAACAACTAATGCTTTTTAGTCTTTCGTGCCAACATCCAAAGAGTCTGAGCTCCAGGACCATGGATTAATTTTAAAGCTTTCATTACACCCGAGCAACGCTTGGCTATACTACTACTAGTATATATATATATATATATATATATATATATATATATATATATATATATATATATCATTGTGCTGATGAAGATATTAAGATAAATATACACGATTGTGAGGTCTAATTATCACTCTTTGAGCATCAGACTGGTTAAGTCTATCGTCCGACTTAAACCTACAGAAAAACCTATGAAAGAAGTTTAAAATAAATTCAGGTTAATCAAAATAATGCCATTAACATGAGTAATTGTAATTTACCAACTGGAGGCGAACAGAATTGGGTTTAATTTCTGTATAAACTTCTTTTAAATTATTAAATCTGATCGGCGTCATAGCAAATAAAGGGTATATTATTAAGTGTCAAGTGCAGTTTTGATATGTGTCCATTGCATTAGCTTTGTAATATTTTGCTAAATTTTCATAATAGATTTGTGCATGGACAAAAGTTCCTTTATTCATTAGTTATATAATATCCTATTTATTTATATTTAACTCAATTTTTAGGCATGTAGTCACATTAGCAATGATGTTTTTTTTTGCTTTTTTTTTTTAATCATTTCACTTCAAGCAATGCGGTACCGCCACTGATGCGTATGGGGCTACATAACAGTAAAGGTTTAGTTAGGTGGAGAGTGAAGAGAAAGACAAGCCAGTTACAGGAGGTGTCAGAGAAAAGGCAAGAGAAGGAATGGAATACAGGTGTGAAGACAGTTGTGAAGATAGAGAGAAAGGAAAAGAACAAAATATACGGGGTGATGTAGAAAGGGCTGAAGTCAAGTGGATAAGAGAAGGGAATTGACATGGCATTTTAATTCCTGGAGGTTGTAGTCGTCAGGAAAGCAAGTATATGGAAGGGAGTTCCACAGGTGGGAAGTGCGAGAAAAAAGCTGCTTGAGTAGAATTGTCGGTTGCATTTCTTTTGAATATTTGAAAAGATTTATGTAACGAATATTATTGCTTTGTCCTATACATCTATATACAAGCAACTCGATTCCTTGGAAACTCGACTATGGTGCAATAGGAAAGTGAATGTCAGTTCTATTCCTTCTATTTACCAGAAATCACGAAGTTTTTGACATTGTCATTGTAGTGGGTGAAATAGTGCAAATCCAGTTTGATACATTAACTGATTGGTCTCTGAGATGATCTTATAGCAAGACAGAGCCATGATAAGATGCCTAAATGAATCTGCCGTAAATCTACAGTACTGTTGCCGTTATGAAAATTCGAACTCGATAAACAATCAAACTCGTCTATAAGACGAGGTTGCAATTCATTGAGACGGCTTTACAGTTTTGACCTGTCATACTAAGTAGATATAGATAGATATCTTCATTCTCTTCGCATTCCATTAGTAAGGAGGAAGCTCAATTCGAACAACATTTTCTCAATAACTATTGATTTTAGTAACGGCCATCTGTATATGTCAAAATCTGATGCGGTTAAAGTAACGCATCAGATTTTGACATATACTTTTCGGACCGAAAAGTGAAATAGGCGATCCGAGTTCAAATTCCGGTCTAGTCTGTTATTTTAACTTCAGAACTTTTAGCATTCAGAAAGGCACGGATTCTCCCCTTCTCTCTCCAGATATGAGTTAAAATGCAGAGTCGGCTGTCTAGACTTGAACGGCAACCAATCTATGAGAAAGAAACAAAACTCAAAATTCATAACCTGGTGATAATGCAACGGGAAACTGCTCAATGCCAACTTCGCAGCCCGGCTGCAGTCACTCTCACCAGCGTGATGTGGCTTCCCTGTGCCTCTTCTATAAATACTTTCACGGCTTCTGCTCCGATGAACTTAGTTCACTGGTACCCACGAGTTATGAATTTGCAAGATATACTAGATTAACAACTAGGTCCCACCCTTTTACAGTGAAACAGATAAAATGTAACCGCAATTTCTACTCTAACAGCGTCTTTTCTCGCACTTCCCGCCTATGGAATTCCCTTCCATATACTTGCTTCCCTGACAGCTACAATCTCCAGGAATTTAAATGTAAGGTCAATAGACATCTATCACACTAACTCGCATCCATTCCATCAAACAATCTACCCATCTACCCAACCCCCATCTTCGGTATCCTCATCCATCTACCACCCTCCTTTCGACATTTCCTATAACTAACCACTCTTTCTCATCACTTTCCCCTGTGTAACACCCTCCGCAACAATGACGGTGGAATGCCTTGCTTGGGGTGAAAAGATTAAAAATAATATCCTTCCCAAGAATTCATGGTAATTTATAGATAATAAAGATGAGTGAATAGCCATGATTGCGTGCTTTCCGAACAGGCGATGCTTTAAAAAAATGTTTCAAATATTATTAATGAATGTACTAACTTCCAGAAATTATAATAATACAAGTAATTTTTCATTATTATATTTACTCTTACATGTTTTACGTGATCAGGGCTTATAAACAGATACGAATTGGATATTCTCTCAGTCATATAAAGCTGAGTTATTTTGATGCGTATGAATTAAAGAAAAAAGGTTTTACTCTGTTTTTTTCCACCATCTCAAAAAGGTTTTCCTTAGGAAATATTTTTAATATGATCAGATAGTCTCAATAATCGTTTTTTATTTTATTTTTATTCTATTTTATAAAATCCAAGTCATGAAAGCATTGTTCGGTGAGAGTGGTTCGACGTGGCTGCCGAAGCGATAATTGAAAAGTAGTCATACTGTTATGTTTTTATCTTCTATTGGCTCTAAAAGATGAAGGAAGAGTTGCTCTTTTCTTCAAGACACATTACAATACGGTAGTAATGGAAAAGCAAGGGTGTCGATGGAAAATACCGAGTCCATTATTATAAAGCCAAATTAGTATTAGGAATTAGTAAGAAAATATTCCAGACGAAACTATTCTCGGCAATTCGCTCCAATTACATAGATGCACCTCTAAGGTTTTTGAATGTGTGTAATGACATCGATACGATTCATGTTGGTCTTCCATATCTATCTATCTATCTATCTATCGCTGTTTGTTCATATCTATCAATTTTTCTTTCCTTTTTTTTTGTCTTTCTACTCCATAAAGAACAGGCGACAGAAAATGTAATACCGAAATTCGAATGCGTATTGAAATAGCAGAAGATAACTTCCAAGCTAGTTTGTTCATATCCATCAATCGATTTTAGTTTATTCATATTTATCTAAGTTTGCTCATATCTAAATTTACTAATATCTCAGTCTGTTCATATCTATCTATCTATCTATCTATCTATCTATCTATCTATCTATCTATCTATCTATCTATCTATCTATCTATCTATCTCAGTGTTAGGGAATAGTTAGCCCCAATGAAAATATCTAAAATAAATTATCCCCCTTTGACCGGAGCGGTGAAAAATAAGACTTCTTTCGCATCCCATATTTGGAAGCAGGGCATTCTGGGTACAGATAATTTCGGCCATGATATCAAGGTGAATAGGACATTTTTATCCAAAGACATACATTTTATCATTACGCATCCAACGATTTTATCACCATCCGACTTGTAATTAAATTAATAAACCGTCGACAAAAGTTATCCCACCGTTTCATCTTTTTACCTTTCTTCCCAAGATCATATTTTCACCCCCTGGTAACAATAACATGCACACAAGGATAGATTTAGCAATTCAGAAAATCTTACAATACCAGCTACGCTTGAAAGAATTGTTCTCTGGGAGATTTTCATCATCCAAATCAGCGTCTCCAGAAACAAAAAATATCTACATCACAATGATCCGGCTGATAAACAGATTTTCTGCGCATTGTTTGCACGATTCAAGGAACTTTTCCGGGTGGAATTCAACAAACAGATGGGAGAGTGAAAAGTCAGACTTATTTTCCGGTAACTTGAACACTCGGAACTTGACCGCTGCGCAAACTATATTTTCCCGAAACACACGCGTCAACAATTTCGATGAAACATTTGAGACACCACGCTAGATATTCGGTGAGCAAAACATCTCTTTTTAAAAAACGGTTTAACTGCCTTAATATCACAAAGTGTGACTCAGTTTATTTTGCTACGTATGCTGACATCGTGAACAAAGAATGTGAGAGTTTTAAAATCACCTCAATCCCCGACGCATAGTTTAAGTGTTTAATCTTTTATGTAATTTTAAGTCGGAATGTGATGCGGACATTCGTACAAGGATTCTATCCAAAATTAAACAAAACATTGATATTACTTTGCAGCAAGACGCAGTAAAATGTCAACAAAATGGCGAATTCGATTCGATTATGATACACCAGTCGGTACCTTCAACAACCGCCGCAGTCAACACTTTCCAAAGACAACGCAGTACTATAGCTCCAGGTTTGACAAACAAGAAACCTCAATTTTGTTAGATATTGTCCATTCACGTTACATCATTGTCGGCAATGTAATCGAAAAGAACACAAAGAGGGATTCTCCACCCCACATAATTATACGTGGGAAGTTTTATAACAGAAGACGGAAAGTGCGACACTGAGATCCGAAGTCGAATTGGTATGGCAAAGGAAGCATTACAGAAGTTGAGTAAAGTATTAAGAAACAGGACAATTTCGCTTGAAACAAGGAAGAGTCCTGGATTACTATGTGTTGTCAGTTCTTCAATATGGCAGTGAATACTGGACAATATCATCAAAGAGAAAATTGGAAGCAACTGAAATATAGTTCTACAGAAGGATACTCCGAATATCATGGATCGAGCATGTGAGCAATGATGAGGTCCTAGAAATGATAGAAACAAAAAGAAAACGAATACTGAGCATCAGGAAGAGAAGCTGAAATTCCTGGGACATGGAATGAGGAAGGAGGGCTTGGAGAACCTGATACTCACAGGCCAGATACAGGGAAGGAGAGGCAAGGGAAAACAACAGATAACATATTTGAAAGACCTAATCAGGTGGATGATGGAACGAGGGTTGCATCATGTAACAGGAGAACGTGTGCTAAGAGCCACCAGGGATAGGGAGACGTGAAAAGCCATGATCGCCTACGTCCTGAAGGGACAAGGCACATAGAAGAAGAAGTAGGAAAACACCCACCAACATTCTGATTTTTTCTAAATTCGAAGTCGAACCTTAATTATGTGACAGTAGAACTGAATGGCTGTCTTGTTTGTCTATTTATAAAGTAAAGGACAATACATTTTTAATGTAAAAGTTGGAAATCATATCTGGGCACGGCACAAAAATCAGATATGTTTCAGATACACAAAAAATGACAGTTTGCGAGAGTTCAACTATTCCATTTGATTTACTGGCATACAAATTATCGTCTTAAAATTATCGTCTCTTCCACTCTCCTCCTCATTCAGGAAATTTAAAATGAGGATGAGAGACCTTACAGACACAGGCAAAAGTACAATCACACTACAGTGGGACACCTTTAAGTTGATCCAAGCGTGCGCGATATGACTAAATACTTAAACAGGGAGGTGTTAGGGCACAGTCGACCCTAACGAAAATATTTAAAATAAGTTATTTCTCTTTTATCGGAAGAATGAAGTATAAGGTTTCTGTCACATAACCTGTTTGGAAGCAGGGCATTTTTGGCACAGGAGGTTTCGGCCATGACACCAATGTGATCGGAATAGTTTTCAAAGGTCCACAGTTTATCATTGCGCATCCAGTGGCTTCAATCACAATTCGACTTGTAATTGAATAAACCTTCAAGTGTTATCTTTTCGCTTCATCCTTTTATCTTTCTTCATAAAATCATAGATAACACTCAGTTCGTTTATCTATCTATCTATCTATCTATTTTTAATTTATTTGTTTGAACATTATTATTAATGGGTACTAGTATTTGAATAGATACGCTGAATAACAAAATTTTCCTAACAAGATTTCTCGATTATTATTCAGGCCGGTAGATATAAATAAATTATAAAAACGAAACAAAAAACAACAGAGTATCAACTCAAATACGAGTATCAATTAAATCTTAGTTAATCCATTTCGTAAAATAAGCTATCTATCTGTCTGCCTATCTATCTATATATGAAGGATATAGGTGCTTTTGCCTGTTGATTTAGCTTAACTGTGTTAGTCTTTTAGTTGGAAATCTGGTTAAGACGAAGCTTTGCTGAAATAGCCAGGTTGGTAGGTTTTTGCTTTCTTTTATAGTTCTTCAAAAATAGCCAAAAGTCGTATGAAGATTCCGGTTTCTTTGACTAAGCATCTGTGAAAAGCACTGGCTGCTTTTGTTTAAATGCTACACATTCATTAAAATATCGCACATTTTGAAAAGGCCTAAGGTTCAAACAATGCTGGAAATGGGTAAAAGCAAAAAGGCCATTTTTTTATGACCATATGTGTGTGAGCGGGAGGTAGAAGGACCAGGAACCCCTTCCTAAACAAGAAACAAGGTGATCACCTCTACTCCTGTTTAATAGAAGTGTGAAACCGGGCGATAGTAGGTACTATCTACTCCAATTTGGAAAAAAAAAGTGGTGAGTTAACTAAGTTTTAACTTAGTTAAATCCAAAGAAATTTCTTTGAAAATTACAAAAACACTCATTCAAATCAACTATAGAATCAAGCAAAAAATAGTAAAAAATAAATACATAACTTTAGCGAGTTTCAAAAAAAAAAAAATCTTTCCAACCCAGCTTACCCCACTCACCTTTACATGCCATTTGGTAAAATAAACTTATTTTGCCATTTTGATCATAAATGACTGCGAGTGGGAGCTGCTAGCGAAAGTCGCCCGGAGAGCTTAGTAAAAAAATGAAGAAAAAAAAAATAGAATCAATAATAACATGGGGCTTAAAAAGTCCGAATTCTGATGCGTAGTACTGTCCATTATTTTTTTTACCTTTTTCAGTAAATCTATCATGATTACACCTTCAGAATCCCAAAACATAGAAGCCGTTATTTTGCCAACAGACGCTACCTGCTTAAACCTATTCGAAGCAGGAGATTTGGAGTGTTTTCACTGTTTCCTTTAAATCTTTGATTCATGTTCCAAGTAGCCAACTCAGGTTTCCTTTTGCGTTACTAATTTACAGTGGAAATACTTAAGGTCAGATTAGAAGTGAATCAGACATGTGCTGGAAATGTTAACCATTTTCAGCTTCTGCTCTGGTATCAGCATTCTTGGAACACATCTTGCAAGCAGATTGATCATCTCCAAGATCTCAGTTAAAACAGTATGGACCGAATCAGAACTAATGCCTGTGAAATTAGCTATATGCTGGACGTCTGTCTTCCAAAACCATGCGGTGAATGGCAGCAACTTGTTCATCAGTAGTTATGGGTCATTTTTTGTGCTGTCTTTGCCAAACATGAATTCTGCAGCTCACTTCTTCAGTCGCCTCTAAAGGACCTCAGCAAAAGTCTGCACCATGCCTTCATAGATTTCTTTGGATGTCATACCTTTCTTTTGGAGATACTTTATGACTGCTCAGACCACTGTCTTTTATATTTGTCGCATCAATCCTACCTTTGTATGGGCCTCATCAGCACAGAAATTAAGACAGAAATCTGAATGAATTTTTCTAGCTTTATAAGAAGTGGTAGTGTGTTGCCATAACAGTAATGTTCAACGATGTCTCTTCTTTCTGGGTGAAGTTTAGAACGTGCTGAACGACCCACATATAGTCCTGCAGACTCTATGTCGAGTACAGCAATTAATTAAATTGCTAACGATTTCAGTAATATGGTTCTACGAAGTGGAATTGCAGTCTCCATGCCTGACTCTCTGGATTCTAATTTAGAGTTGTCTTCTTCTGTACTGTTGCTTTGCCTATAGTCGAGAATGGGGTGAATGGGAAGAGTAATGCAAGGGCAACATGTGAATATATCCCACAATATTTCAACTTGAATTTTAATTCGACGTGCCAGCTACGTTTTTCATTGATCTATCTATCTATCTATCTATCTATCTATCTATCTATCTCAGTCTTTTCTAGTCTTTTCTATCTATCTATCTATCTATCTATCATCTATCTATCTATCTATCTATCTATCTATCTATCTATCTATCTATCTATCTATCTCAGTCTTTTCGTATCTATCTATCTATCTATCTATCTATCTATCTATCTATCTCAGTCTTTTCGTATCTATCTATCTATCTATCTCTCTATCTCTCTATCTCAGTCTTTTCGTATCTATCTATCTATCTATCTATCTATCTATCTATCTATCTATCTATCTATCTTTTCGTATCTATCTCTATCTATCTATCTATCTATCTATCTATCTATCTATCTATCTATCTATCTATCTATCTATCTATCTATCCTAATTGATTTTGGGCACCTCAAGGTGGTGTAATGGTTAGCAAACTTGTCTAGCTAGAATCATTACAATTGAGTAGTGAGTTCGATCTTCACTGGTTGTCCCATACATTTGGCCTTGTGCCACATCTAAGCGGCGATTAGAAAAAAAGGCCATCTCGAGGTGGTGCAATGGTTAGCAGGCTTGTCTCGCTACAATCATGACAATTGAGTGGTGAGTTTGATCCTCACTAGGTGTCTCACACATTCGTCCTTGCGCCACATCTAAACGGCGCTAAAAAATCATCTATCTTAATGGATTTTCCAGTCTGATTCTATTTATTAATATAATGTTTTTAATCATTTCACCCCACGCAAGGCATTTTACTGCTAATGTTGCGCAAGGGGTTACATATGGGAAAGTGATGAGAAAGAGGGGTTGTTATAAGAAATGTCAGAAGGAGGGTAATAGACGGATGAGAATACCGGTGTAATGGGGGTGGAGTGGGTAGAGAAAAGAGCTTGAGAGAATGGATGGGAGTTAGTGAGATAGGAAACGTCTATTGATTTTACATTTAAATTCCTGGAGATTATAGCTGTCGGGGAAGCAATTATATGGAAGGGAATTCCACAGGCGGGAAGTGCGAGAAAAGCTGTTGGAGTAGAAATTGCGGTTACATTTTATCAGTTTCACTGTAAAAGGGTGGGACCTAGTTGTTAGTCTAGTAGCTCGTGTAAATTCATACCTAGGGGGTACCAGTGAGCTAAGTTCATTGGAGCAGAAGCCGTGAAAGTATTTGTAGAAGAGACACAGAAAGCCACGTCACGCCGGTGAGAGAGTGACTGCAGCTGGGCTGACAAGTCGGTATCGATCACATTACCGACTCTCAGTTGGATTTTGTGGGTACACATATTTATGGGGTCATCCTTGTTATTAGTTTCAAGAACCAGGAAATATAGTCTACCGGTATAGAGATCGAAAGCCTTAAAAAAGAAAATGTGCCTTTCTCCAGGAATGAACCTGTATCATCTTCTTTTATCATAGAAACTTCTTTCAAAACCGAGTGAACTTTGCCATTAAACAATTAGAAACCATGGAACCAAAGCAAAACAGAATTATATATATATATATATATATATATATATATATATACAGGGTGCGATGGATAAATTTTCGCCATTTTTTATTTTTAATTTCGCACATGCGTGTCGTTTACTTTTGATTCACGGTTTAGGAGGGTCCGTTGGGCACCGTCTGCGAACAAAATAGCACCATGACGCAATTCACTCCGACAGAAATTTGAAAACAGCCTGCTCTACTGCTTAGCATTTTCGCCGGAAACTTCAATACGAACATTTCAGAGTGTTTGGGTGTCAATAAAAGAACCGAGATGACGATTTGGAAAGATTTAATTGAGTCTAATGATTATTACAAAGTTATGGCAGCTTAGAAATCTCACTCTGATCGCTCTTATAAAAAACATTACTTTTGAATTTGTTTGTGTGGGCCTCAGACACAACATGGAAGCATACACCAAGTGTCGTGAGGACGTAGTGCTAACCTAGGTCAATAAGGTAGCTGCTGCAAGACCTTATGTCTGGCAACAGGACACTGCACCATGTCACACAAGCAGGATAACCCAGTCATGGTTGTCAGACAATTTCTCCGATCACATAACCCCTTCCATCGAACCACTTAACTCCCCAGACTCCAACCCCCTTGATTATTGCGTGCGAGACCAACAAAGCTCCTTGTAAGACCATGGTAAGGAATATGTCAGCATTCGCCACCAACTTAAACAAGGAGATTGTCCAGAAGAGTTGCACGGGATTCTGAAGTCGTTTGAAGACCGTGGTTGAAGCCATTGGCGATTTGTTGAATAAATTTGTTCTTTAGTATTTCACGAATTTTTTTGTCTAATTTTAGTAAATATATCTGTTAAAATGAGACATCATTATTATTTTTATTTTTGTGTCATTTAAACAGACATTTATTCATCACACCCTATATATTAGTCTGTGATATTGACGACAATGTAACCGGTTTTTTTTATGTTACAGTCAAGATAGTTGTGGACGAGTGGTCTACAGGAATATCCACTTGCTAAATAACATGGCAAACCAGTGATGATAATTTTACTATTGTTTTGCATGTAATCTCTTCTTTGACCTAAACCTAACAGCCCAGCAGGAATAAAAAAAACCCTGCTGGTCTAATTCAGTATCTCGAAAACCAAATTAGTGACGTTCCATTATCATCAAGCGGCCCTTGAAAATTTACCGACTGCGGTGAACGGGTGTACTCTCAGGGAAGCCCCGTACCTTCAACGCCTTCTTCTTCTTCTTCTTCTATGTGTCCTGTCCCTTCAGGACGTAGGCGATCATGGCTCTCCACGTCTCCCTATCCCTTGTGGCTCTTAGTATGTTTGTTCCTGTTCCTCCTGGCAACCCCCGTTCCGTCATCCACCTGATCAGGCTCTGCAAATATGTTATCCGCTGCCTTCCTCTGTCTCTCCTTTCTTCTATCTGTCCAGTCAATATGAGGTTCTCCAGGCTCTCCTTCCTCATTGCATGTCCCAGGAACTTCAGTTGTCTCTTCCTGATGCTCAGCATCAATTTCCTTTTGTAAACTCAGTCTTGTTCTTATACATTTCCCTCTGTTAAATCTAATGTTGTTCGTCCTCTTTTTTTTTTCACATCCTTTATAACATCCCTTCCTTTCTACGCCTGAATAAAGCAAGAGAATTTATCAATCACAAAGACTCCAGTTTCTTACAACACGGTCACAATCCCGCATCCCGCTGTATTCATTACACTTTGTGAATGACGATTAAAAATCTATATTTATTACACGAGATACTGTTTATTACTCATTAATTTAATATTTTTTGCAGGTTATTATATATATACGTACCGAGTTGGTTCGACGCCGGCTTCCGCAGTTCTAGAGAGTGTTGTGTTTCCGCCACCCCCGGAAGAAACACGCGATATCAATTCGCCTTTTCTTAATAGCTGCCAGGTAAGTATATATTTACCCTTCTTCCCAACTGGAGCGAGATGTGACACAAGGTCTTTTTTAACGTGGACAGCCCGAACGTGTACGGACGGGCGAAAATACAAAATTTCCCCATTACCCGCAATAGCGAGCACCTGGTCCACCCCTCTGGTGCAATAGGGTGGCTCTACCGCGTGATACTGTTCCCCTGGACCGGCAATCTGCACAGAATAATTTTTCTCATATGAACCTCTGCCCTCGCTAACAGAGCTACAACTGAGCCGCACTCTGTCTTCGATTAAAGAGACGCAACTAAGAGATGATATTTGGTCCCTACCCGAAATAAAAATGTGCCAGGTAAGTATATATATATATATATATATATATATATATATGTTCAACCTATGAAAGTTAAGTTTTTAACGCCATTGCTAGATGATTTGATTATCATGAAGAAGGTTGATGTCAAGTTAACAACAAATTTAAAAAGAGATGAAAATACACAGTTGGGTCTGAAGTACCCGAACAGCACATCTCAGCTTTGAATTTAAGAGTTTTCTTCTCTTAGAATAGTTGCAAACGAAAGTAAGAGATGCTAGACTGCCCTGGTATTTCACTTATAACTGGAGGAAGGATATTAGCACGAAGTAAGCAGAAGCAGAATCGACCGGAATGTAAACTCGTCTTGACGATTACACTATACGCCGTAGCGATTCTCCGGGGGGGGGGGGTGCAGAAGAACCCCCAACCCAAATTTTGGTTGGCCTCTCGTTTGGTTTCCCCCACTTATATAAGCTTCAAAGATTTATGAAATTGATCAGTCTATAATTTTGATAAGATCGGGGTTCTGGACCAAATCCAACAGAGGATCTGTAATGTGACTTGGTGGCTCAGTCACTTCTTCACCGGCGTAATGTGGCTTCCCTATGTCTTTTCTACAAATATTTTCACGGCTTCTGCTCCAATGAACTTAGCCAAAAAATATACGAACAAAAATAACTACTAAAACAAAAACATTTAAGAAGGAAACTAATTAAAAATGAAAACAAATCGTGGCATAGACTCATAGAATATCACCCCTAATCTTTCCCTAAAACCCACAAAGCTGATATCTCAATGCGTTCTATTATCACAGGAATAGATCGCTCTCGTACACACTGACGAAAACTATAGCAAAAATCATAGCCCCTCTCCTTGGAACAATCAATTCCTTTCATATAAAGAACTTAAGTACCCTATTTGAAAAACTAAGAAAAATGAAGCGTTTGGCCAGTTTAGATACAAAATCCCTCTATACGAACGTCCCAATTGAAAGATGCTTAAATCTACTAAAAAGCATCCAACAGACTCAATGATGAAAAAATAAAATAATAAAAATCTGCCGTCTGATCACCAATCAATGCTACTTCACTTTAATAATTCTTGTTACAAACAAAAATTTCGATTCCCAATGGGATCACCTCCTAGTGAAGTGATGGCATTGGATCTTCTTAGAATTTCTCGAATCTGGTCCATTCCAAAAATCAACATAGTTCCGCTATATTGATGATGCCCTTATATATCCTTGTGATACTGATTTACTTGACCTAGTACATCAACTAAGCAAAGTCGAACATGCAATTGAAATCACATACAAAATGAAAGAACAAAATTCCTATACCATTCTTAGATATCAAACTAAACCGCATTAACAATACTTTAAAATTCGCTTTCCACCGGAAATCGGCCAACAAAAACAACCTTATAAATTTTTATTCCAATCATAACAACAAAATAAAATCCGGCATAATCATCGGGTTCTAGCTTAGACCACTAAGAATATTCAGCTTAGATTATTTACACGAAGAGGAGAAATACGTTGAAAAGTTTTTCAAACTTCTTCAGAACCATAATTATTTTAAATTCATTGTTGATCAAAAGGCCTATAAAATATTACAAAACAAAAGAACGGCCCCTCCGGATAAACCCAATGAATAAATAAAATATATTAACCTGCCTACCAATTCTATCACATCTACAATCGAAAATAATCCATCTAAACTCAACATAAACATTGTTACTACGACATTCAAAACAATAAAAGGATTAGTCTGTGGTGATATCGACCGAACAAAAGCGAGAAACCGGATGTTGGCTCTCTCACAACAAAACGTCAAATGAATAAAACTCGTCGTGCGCATCCGAGTTCGCGCAGAAGTCCCGTTGAAAAATAAAAATGAATCAAATATCAAATTTCTATTTCGTGAGCCTACGCGAATTTTTTTACCAACCAATGGGAAGCCCGGAATCAAATACAAGCGTGAAAATCAAAACGAGCTTTTGATCCAAAAAGCGGATATAAAAAGCGGAGACAAAAAGCGTCATAAGACAGAAGGACTCATAGGCTAGAGTTATCAGTGCCTCCCCTTGAATTAAGTCGAGCGGCTACTATGTTGACCTCTTTCCTTCTCACTGTCTCATAAGTACTTACTGACCTCTTCAAAGACATTCCTCAAAAGTACTTACTGACTTACTGACCTTAGAAGTAGCAACTTCAAAATGAACATTTCTCCACATTCTTCAGCCTTTAATCTTTTTCAGCTCATTATTATTTTCCATGAACATTCTTACATCCGTTGGACCTTTATTTCAAGTATTGCTTTAATTGTAAAAACTTTAATTGACATGTATATATATAAATGTTATTTTATACTCAAATTGCCTTTCTTGATTTTATAATCATTTTATGAATTATAGTGGGCTATCTTCCACAAGGCCAAATTCTGTTAACCTGCAACGGTATACAATTACCTTTCAGTAGAACGGAATCCTACTACAACTAGAAAAAAGAATAAATAAGATAAACCACCCGCTATAAGTCAATACTAAACGAAATAATAATGCAAAACCTGTTAGAAAAGTTTACTCCATCACCTGTAATAATTGTTACAAAAGAATATATCAGAAACACTTCATGGAATCTAAATAAAAGATTATATGAACACAAAATAGACATTTTAAGAAATAATAAATAAAATGCGTTGGTTTTTCAACCTAACGAAACTGATCATAATTTTGACATAAAAATACTACCCTGATTAAAGGAGAAAATGATTCAAAACGTAAATGCCTAAAGAGAAATTTAATCACAGGGCATCTATAGTAAATTTAGACTCTGGGTCTTACAACATCTCACCATTCCTGGCAGATCTTCTAATATAACAATGTAGAATAACTACTTATAAAACTAATGGAAAGAAAAAGAAAAAAGACTGTAAAAGAATTCGGCTAGATAAAACACATAAACAAATAAAAAACAATTAAAATTTCCCAGCATTCCTCTATTGCACGCATGTGCAGACGTACCAACATAGCACATTTATCTCAAAGATGTCTTAAAGAGAACGCGCGACATGTAAACTTTTTCCATTTTGTCAAACAATTTACGCTGTATTATATATATATATATATATATATATATATATAAAGTAGAATACTTGGTATATAAGTCAGGTAAATTCCGATAGAAACAAACTCCAAAGAACTCAATGTTAAATTTAATTATTTAATTTAACAGAGGAATATAATTTAGAAAAAAAATTTGATATTTGACAATATCATGGGTAATACGTATTTCACAGCCGGAAAAAAAGATACTCGTCAGACCCAAAAGATACAGCAGTTAATAATATTAAAAAATATTCAAAATAATCCCGACATTTCGGATTATTTTGAATATTATTAACTGCTGTATCTTTTAGGTCTGATGAGCAGCTTTTTTTCCGGCTGCGAAATACGTATTACCCATGAAGTTGTAGAATATCAACAATTTTTTCTAATATATATATATATATATATATATATATATATATATTTATATATATATATAGGTATGTATGTCCAGTCCGTAAACGGTGAGAATAGTCCAACAAGATTAACTTAATATCAAATATTAAGTGTTATATTCACACACACACACACACACACACACACACACACACACACACACATATATATATATATATATATATATATATTGAGGAAATTGCTAGAGCAAGTTTTAGAAGAGATAACAAATGCAAAATTTTTAAAGAGCTACAAAGAACAGGAAAATGTGAAGAGCCATGGTTACCAAAGTCCTGAAGGGACATGGTACATAAAAAAAAAAACAATGTCCATGATATTCGTTTATTTATTTATTTTCCAGGTTCGATTTTTCTATCATTTTCACGGTTACCACGTAGTCAGCGTTTCCTTGAAATTAGTAAATGTTTGTGACCCTGATAAAAAGCCGGTCACCCTTTGGAATACAGATGAACCTCCCGGAGGGACGGATATTTGGAGAAAGGCAGTTGGTAATATAAATGCTTCATACAGGTGAGATTTTACTCCGATTTTTATTCCAATCAGGCACCTTCAAGCCATTCGATTTATTATTTTTTTCCTTGTCTCTTTCTTTACATATTCGTCTCTCAATTTCATTATCAGGAAAACCATATTTATTTTTTATATCTGTCTTAGTTTATGCATGTAATGTGTATATCTCATCATATTATAATTTTGTTTGCCACTTCCTTGGCACGACCGTTACGCTCTGCTAATATTTCACAAATAATGATCTTTTCCGATTTGATCGCGTGGAAAGACGGAAAATGCATAACAGACAGACTACTTGGTTTCAGTGAAAAAATGAAAGAAGGGAAGATAGAAGTGTTTACCGTCTGTTTCAGTGAAATGGAAAAAAGTTGTCAATTTCAAATCTTTTCATTTGCACTTCTTTACTTCTTAAAATAACGACCAGTATTTACGATTGTTATTTTGTCAAAGTTGCTAAGCTCGAATGTTTAACATTGCAACAGGGGAATTTCTATCGATATTTTATTGTCGTAGAGCTTACTTAGTCATTAAATTAATAATTAAATTCATTTGAAAATTGAAATAAGAAACCGAGAAATTTTTACCTGTATTTTTAATTATGGTTATTATTGTTATTGTTGTTGTTGTTCTCAGTTACTCCCTTGAGATAAATGGCATCTGTGGAATTGGTGAGGCTTGTGATATTGCCATTGATGACATTTCGTTTTCACCTGAATGCTTTGGACATGGTAAGCTAATTCAGAAATTATTTCACCTACCTATTCACCAGTCTCTGAATTATTTTTATTTCTGTGTGCTTAGAATACAGTTACTATTTAAAATTATCAAATAATACTATTCAATCGTACTACAAAATCGAACCGTTAAAAAACAAACAAGCAAATGTTTAAAAAAATTACCCTTCCTTTAATTTTATACTCAGAGTTTACTAAAACAGGTTATATTTTTACCTCATTCTATTAACACGACTCAATAATAATATTTAATTAAATGATATTATTATTATTGATTGATTAATTGAAAAAACAGAACGCCCACAAAGGAATGCTGGTATATCAATAATGCCAAATATGCACATTACACCCAACCTGATAAGAGTATATATGTACGCCATGATCCTCTACTGAATCTGAGTTTATTTTTTTCATCTATTTCAGGTCTTTTAGAGTTTTTGACAAATTCCCATGCCACTAAAAACATCTATACAAAGAATAGCACTTTTTATAGCAACGATACCAACGTATGTTACAGTGAACGTTCAGGTAAGTGTTTTTACTTTTTTATACTAGAATTTAGCTAATAGTAATTCGAGAATCCCTCAAGTTAGAGGGTTGCTGTTAAAATAGTAATGATAAATAAGATGCGGGATATAAATGAAAGTAGATTTGGTAGGGTGTAAAGATTTTTTTTAATTTAATCGTTTTATCCCAAGCAAGGCGGTAACGACACTGATGTTCAGGGGGCTACATAAGAGAAAAAATTAGATAGGAGGAGAGTAAGGAGAAAGACGAACCAGTTACAGGGGGTGTCAGAGAAGGGAGCAAGAGAAGGATGGCAATACAGGTGTGATGACAGTTGCAAAGGTAGAGAGAAAAGAAAAGATATACAGGGAGATGTAGAAAGAACTGGAGTCAAATGGATAAGAGATGGGTATTGACACTGCATTTTGGAGGTTGTAACCGTCAGGAAAGCAAGAATATGGAAGGGAGTTCCACAGGCGGAAAAGTGCGAGAAAAGAACCTGATGGAGTAGAATTGTCGACTGCATTTTGTTGATTTAACTGTAAATAGATGGTACCCAGTTGCCAGTCTGGTTGCCCGAGTACACTCCTATGGCAGGAGCACCAGTGACTTAGGTTCGTCAGAGCAGAACTCATGAGGATAAAAAGGTTAAATAACGATTGATCCTTGGCTTGAAAAGTTTCAGATTGTAGTGGCCCAAGAAGCACTCACACAGGAGTCTCTTGCAGAACGTGGTAGTTTTTTGGTAAAAAAAAGCTGCCTAAACGGAACTTTTTTATAATATGAATATGGAGAGAATGATGTTGATTTAAGTTCATGGACGTAGCATGACGTGTTATAGTTACGTGGAATTAAAGAATGGAGCTCAACTGAACATTTGACACGGCGATAACGATAGAGTAGCAACAGGCTGACGTCTGTGGGGAAAGGGGTTGCAGAGTGGAAAATAAGTTTTACCCTATAAGAACGTGAAAACGATTTCGGACTCTATCAAAGCTTGAAAGTCAGAAATATAATTAGAATTCTAATGAATAATGCTCGTAGCATAATTACACCGGAAATAGCAGAAGAAAAGTGAACATTTGTGCTAGACAAGAAATGTCGTCGTTATGATAAGAAAAATCAGATAACTGGCAGAATATATAGAGCACAAGAAACTTGGTGGAATAACACCTAAATTTCAACCACCCCTGAATGCACGCGTTCCCCGATTCGAAAACTCTGTTTTTAATATTAAATTTCACTCAGGTAAAAGATCGAAAGCCACTCAAAAGTGACAGTCGAGATTGTAAAAGTGAATGATGTGTGTAATAGGAATGGAAAAAGTTGTAAGAAGAGAGGATTACAAAAGAATTTAACGATAAACCGTTGAAATGAACAGGTCAGGTCAAGATGGAAGTTTTCAGGAAAGCACTCATGTAGAAATCTCTTCTACTCCTTGCGAGAAAAAAAAACTATGTGAGTAGAATTTTCTTCTTGAATTTGAAAAACAGAGGAAGAAAGTGTTATTCGACTCCGTGGTGTCAGTCAGAATCTGAACTCGTGAAATGAAAGAATGGAACTCAACTGGACATTTTCCATGGAAATATTGACAAAGTAAGGACAGACTTGAAACGTTGCATCTATGGGAAAATAATTCTCCGCCTAATAAGATTACGTAAAACATTTCAAACTTTATTACGGCTGGGAATTGAGGACTAACCAGCTCTAATCCAGACGAGTCAGCAATACTTCATTTATGACATAATCTGATTTTTATAAAAATTAATGAGACATAAAATGGGATGTTCATTTTCCCATCATCATATGGATTGGATATATGTTTCATTTGGGATCTAGAGTGAACTTGAGATCCAATAAACGTTCAAAGGTTGGTGCCTCATTGAGAGTAAAAGTGTATAGCGATACTGGAGAACACTCACTGTCTGAACAGGGATTATGAAATGATACTAGCTCAGCAGGGAAAATTATGCTTATCACATTGAGCTGTTAGAGTTAGGTCAGAGGAGAGATTAGTTGCAAGACTCCGACTTGGATAGAAAAACACAACATACATTTTATCTCTTTCTCTATCGTAAACAACCCCCTTACACACACACACACACACACACACACACACACACACACACACACACACACACACACATATATATATATATATATACGCATTATATATTTGAGCAGCAATCTCTCTTTTGTGCAGGTGTCATTCAAAATTACAGACAAAGTATTATAGCAACAACAATACCAAGTTTTTTATGTAATTTTTCATGTGATCTTACTATGTTTTTTCTTTTGAGGGCACAAATAATAACAAAATTGTCCAAATGTTTTGTTTTTCGTGGCACTTTCGGCTATACTTTTAGCCATTTTCGGGAATGAATGTTATTTTACGTGGAACAGAATGTATGTAATGTTATACATGTTTGTAAATTAGTTGGCGTGGGTTATGTACCGAACACGGTATGCATGTTGTTAGCGTGTTCGTAGTTGGTAGTATTGAGTGTAAGTTTTTTAGTTTTTAACAATAATGCCTCCAATATTTTAACCATAATACCTTGTCTGTTATTTTTAATGAAACCAACATACACGTATATAATAATAATAATAATAATAATAATAATAATAATAAAAACTATAGCAACAACAATACCAATAGTAACCGAACTAACTCTCCGAAACTAGTATTAATTCAGCTATAATTTAAATCGTCTTGTACAACCCACCGAAACAAACTCAGAGGGAAAAGAAGGGGAAGTAAAAAAAAGAAACAAACGAAGTACATGAACAAAAAGTCAAGCACTCGTAAGAAAGAAAAAAAACCCAAGACGAAAACCCTAACACTAAAGTGCTCAATACGAAAGTAGAGCAAACAATCTGAGCAGCAATCTCTCTTTTATGCGTGTATATATATATATATATATATATATATATATATATATATATATATAAAATTAATGACAAAGTGGAAATTAATTTCGTATGACGCTTTTTATCCTGTAAGTTTCATCAAACTCAAGAGATGTTTGTGCTGATGTATGTATAAATAAACACGAAGGAAAGAGGGACGCTGAAATTTTCTGATATACAAAAAATGATATATAATTTTCTTCCAAGTAAAGGGTTCGATGGAGAAATTTTCGTCTAAACTACGCAAAAATGAAAATAGCACCTTCTTAATCACTATTAGACTTTTCGAACTCTTTCCGAATCATCCACACTATCCTTAGACTGACACTCAAACACTTTGAAATGTTCGCATCGGAGACTCACGCGAATGGCAGGAGTCACTGCAACATAGCTTCTCCATATTTCCGGAGGAGTGAACTGCTCTTTTTCTCACATACGATGGATGCCCAACTGACATGACTACAATGCACGTGAACAAAATTTATAATAAAAATGGCGACAATTTACGCTCTGCACACTAAGTAGGGTGTGTGCTTTTCTTAGACATATTGTTAGCACTGCATATTCGGTTCATTTGTATTGGTTGTGCATAGAGCACTTTTTTCGATCTACCTTCTGCTGGTCCAACCAGCGATTATTTGGCTAGTCTATCTATCTATCTATCTATCTATCTATCTATCTGAATATCAATAAATATACATATGGGTACGCAGGTAGACATACATATATATAGATATATAGATATGTTATGTCATTAATATAACAGTACTCAATGTAATATAACAGAAATATTAAGTATATATTTAATAAATAGACATATTATCCACGTCTACAGCACGACTCATAATTTCATGCACAAAGTAGGTACAAAAATCGCAGATTCTCTAAAGCGCTTAATAATGCGCTGCCCAACATGCTTAGTGACATTGACAGAATAACCCTTGTCCCTTAAAATGTGGTAAATATTATCTAACTCTTGGCTTTGTCAATGATTGTTTAAAAAATATTTTCACTTTTTAAAACATATATTTTTATATATGTTTTAAAAAGGGAAAATATTATTGTTTAAAAATATTTTCCCTTTTTAAAGCACACACACACGCACACACACACACATACACACACACACACACACACACACACACACACACATATATATATATGTTTTAAAAAGGGAAAATATTATTGTTTAAAAATATTTTCCCTTTTTAAAGCACACACACACACACACACACACACACACACACACACACACACATATATATATGTTTTAAAAAGGGAAAATAGTTTTTAAACATATTTTCATATATAAACATATACCCTTATAAAAATCCTTAGTCTATTTCGCTAAATAAACGCCAATCCATGTAGGTCTTGTAAAATATTACTGCAGAGTCTTATTTAATTACTTAACCATTATTAATTATTAATCTTAACCTATTTTTCAGAAATCTCCGACAATACAAAATCTGGCAGTTTCAACGAAGTTGCATCACAAAACGGTAAGTTACGGTTGCTCATAATCGGTGGTACAATGTAACTTAGTAGAGTCTTTTCTAGGTGACTAACGTCGGAGATGGTTACCCGCATCTATGACACATTGATTGTCAAAATACATACTGCAGCAGGAATTTCGTTTTGATGAGTGTGGAATAATCACTTAATTGGTGTTGTTTCCAGGTCCACCCTAACCGGGTGGGGGCGATAGCACCTGTGACTGTCGCAAATATGGTCCAATAGTGAACATCCAAACTGGGATCACAACATGAAAAGATAAAAATACATTAGAACACCACCAGCAATATATTTTGATAGTAAAAAACATACAAGTAAAATATTTTCTAAAAGACAAACACGAAAAATTACCAAAGCCCGCAAGAAAATAAATAAATTTTCGACATTAAATGAGCCATGTTTAACGACTTAATAATATACAAATTCTTCTTCTTCTTCTTCTTCTTCTTCTTCTTCTTATTATTATTATTATTATTATTATTATTATTATTATTATGTCATTATTCATTATAAATTGATTTTTGCTATGGTCGCACGACATATTAAGTTTGCAGGAAGACCAAAGGCAGGTCGTGGTGTGTTGTTATGGCTCCATTTCATGTTTTTCATATCTCCCCAAATATCCCTAGTGTTACATAGACAAAGTTCTTCTTAGTGTGTGGGCTGTACTTAATAAGACAATTTTTTGTATATCTCTTAAGCTGGGGTTTCCAGGGATTCTTTCAATGTGTTGTTTTGTTCCATTTTTTATAATTCCAAGTGCACCTACTATCACTGGCACAACTCTTGTTTTCAATTTCCACATTTTTTCTATTTCAATTTCCAGGTCTTTATATTTTGACAGTTTTTCAAATTCCTTGATTGCTATGTTACAATCCGCTGGACAAGCCATATCAATTAATAGACAAGATTTCTCCTTCTGGTTTTTAACAATAATGTCTGGCTTGTTTGCTTCAATTTTTCTGTCTGTGTAGATGGTGTAATCCCATAGAATGGTTACATCTTCTATTTCTGCAACCGGTGCTTGGTGATGTTCATACCAGTGTTTGTTTACAGATTTTCCATAATGTTTGCACATTGTCCAATGTAAATATTGCCCAACTCTATCGTGGCGATTTTTATATTCATTTGGGGCAAGCACAGAACAGCCTGAGATTAGGTGGTCTATTGTTTCTTGGTGTTTATCACAAAACCTGCATTTTGGCTCCATATTATTATGCATAATATTTGCCTGAAAGTTTCTAGTGAAAAGACTTATTATTATTATTATTATTATTATTATTATTTCGAATTTCTTTCATTGTTCGATGATACCAAAATACATACTTCGCTGGAAATAGTACTTATTTCTCGGAATTATTTTGAAAATGGAATAAAAGCATTCTTCGTCAATTAATATTTTCTTTATTTCGCAAATGGATACTGAAAACCCTCGGTTCCACTGAATCTATCTATCTATCTATCTATCTATCTATCTATCTATCTATCTATCTATCTATCTATCTATCTCAGTTAACGCAGTGAATTGCCATCACTTTCTGCGGTAGAATGGTTGCCAACCAATCTGTTTTACTATTTAACCTATAGCTGGAAAAAAGAAACGGTTTAATACCCTTCTCAAGCGTATTTGCGCGTAATTGAATGCAACAAACTCAACTGGAATTCGAACTCTGGTCTTCGATTTCCCATTCGGATCTATATCTATCCTTAATCAGACCATTCATATATATATCTATGTATGTATGGTTCAAGAATAAATATGTGATTGTTTTAAATTTTAAGAAAACAGAAGCAACAGAACACACCAAAGTTTTATATTCCTTTTGGTAGCCTGAATGATAAGATGTAATTCACGTGCAGATTAAGACACAATTCCCATCAATGGATATTTAGAAACTCTTTGTAATTGTGCTAAGAATTTCCTCTGAAATGTTTTGCCATATATGACTTTTTTTATAATCATATCGCCCCAAGCAAGGCATTTTACTGCTACTGTTTTGCAGGGGTTACATATGAGGAAAGTATGCTAGTTTCTTAATACTCTCTTTAATTCGTGGAAGGCATGTTTCCTTATTCCAGTGCACCTTCGGATTTCCGTGTCAAAGGTATTTTATTTTTACGCCTACTTTCTTGTTAGAAATAGAATTTTTGTAAAGTTATGCATACTAGAAATGACGCATTCGAAGTATAATGTGAGACCTTTTCTGTCTCAAATACTTATGTACCCATATATATATATTAGCATTATAGCCCGGCGTTGCTCGTGTGTAATGAAAGCTTTAAAACTAATCCATGGTCCTGGAGCTCAGACTCTCTGGACGTTGGCACGAAAGACTAAAAAGCAATAGTTGGTTCCAGTTAAAGCGAAACCGTAGAATGAAAGAAAAATGAATGGATGTAAGTCAAATTTTGATTTCCTGGTATCGATATCAAATGTTTTTTTCATCGTAAACTGAATTTTGAAGGCTAAATAAGTCCTCTGAGTAAATGGTATCTTGGCTGAAACTAAGAACTACAATTATATCTACTTAGAGCCAAACCCGAAGCAAAAACTAAAATAAAAGGGCTGAAAAATACAGACATACAGGCAGATAAACAGGCACACACACACAAACATCTTATATATATTATCGATTTTCTGCACTATTGTAAGAACTGCAACCTTGAAACTTCTGAATATCGTTTCTTATGTCTTTGTCTATGAGTGTATCAAATTTGATTAAAATCGGACCACTCCTTCAATAACCCGATTTTTTCGATTATCGATATTTATCGGGGCTACCTCGACACAAAACCTATCTAAGAACACTCGCAGACGCTTATAGTACAACTGTGTAAATTTTCAAAAAAATCGGTTCAGCCATTTCGGAGTCTATAGGTAACGGGCACACACACACACACACACACACACACACACACACACACACACACACACACACACACATTCCATTTATAAATAAGTTTACATTAGACTAGATTATTTTTACAACGTCACGTGATCCCAGCAGCACGATTCCTTTAATTACATTGAAACGTAATTTAGTTGACTATGTTTATTCCCTGGCAATCCGGGATGAAACTCAAAAGTCTGCAACGACATTTTATTCATATATGACGAAAATAGATTAACGTTGTTTTGATATTTTGATTATTATTTGTATCCAAAAGGTACTTCGAGCTGTGATTGCATCACCCACCCACAATTACTTCTATGATAGATCGACCATACTAGGATTCGCACCAGAGTCTAATCGTAAAAAAAGCAAACGTTCAAACCCCTCAACCACGCGTCCCTGGAAGACTATATTATGGGTTAACCTAATCCTTCCGTGTAAATTGGGTGGATGGAATCTTTCGAAAGCTGTCGACAAATGTTAATATTGCACAACAACATATGCATCAAATTAATTTATAAATAGTTAATCAGTCAGTTAAGTGCCATACGTGATACACGCTTGGGCGGTCATGTCTCAAAAGAGACATGACTGACTGGGCAGAATATTATCCCGCAGTAGTTTGCTATTACTGGTATACTGGTTGCCGACCAAGGCTATAGAACCCAAACTGTCCTGTTATCTAACCCATAACTAGAAGGAAGAGACGATTAATATCTTTTCCATGGGTATTTGTGCGTAAGTGAATGCAAGGAATTCAAGTGAAATTCGAACTCGGCTTCCGGATTTCTCGTACCAAGCCGATATCCACTGCACCACAACGCACATCCTGCACCATAGCACACAAATATTTAATGATTACCTATGTTGCAGTTCCATTAATGAAAGTATTTAAAAATTTTAGGGTGATTCGAACATTTTCCTCTTTGCTTCCTTGCCTTGTAAAAATTTTGCTAAGTAATAATAACAAAAGAACCATTCTATTTTCATTTAGAATTATCCACTTGACAATAAATAGTTAAAATAGTATGAATATACATTCTTTTAAAAAACTTGGCCTAATAATTATGTCCGCTAGTGTATATATATATATATATATATATAGCAAATCTACAGGGTGCGATGGGTAAATTGTCGCTATTTGCTTTGTAAAAGTTTGCAAAGTAATAATATCAAAAGAACCATTCTATTTTCATTTAGAATTATCCACTTCACAATAAATACTAAAAATAGTATGAAATGCATAATTTTTTAAACAACTGAGGTGTCCTAATAATTATGGCCGGTTGTGTACGCCATGATGGTACACGGTATATGAAGAAGAAAAGGAATATTAAATGTGCCCTGTTTATTAATGATGGCTATTTTGTATCTCTGTTGGCATTTACTGCTGTAGTTAAGAAAAGAGTTTAAGTTGTTGGCTATTTTCTTTTATAGATGGAGTTTCTAAAGTTTACACTTTCATGTCAATACGTCTAAAAAAGAAATCCTGTTATCTATGTAGAATTCTTATGTAAAATTAACTACGGTGTTATCTTTAGCGTTTTTGACTACGTTTGGGCCCCTGTTTAATTTATATGTATCATCAATGTATCAGGAGTAAATTGTTGGGATTGGGTATAGAACCCAATCTTTCCTGCTATTTACTCCATAGCTAAAGGGATACGCAATGGATTCATACCTTCCATAAGGGTATTTGTGCGTAAGTGAATGCATCAAATTCTGATATCCACTGCACCACAACGCACAATCTGACCATTAGTTGATTTGTTTATCTGCATATTAAATTCTTATGGGTCATTTAATGCCAAAATTTAATTTTCTTGTGAACTTTGAAGTCATAAAAATATATGTTATTCTGTTTACACAGTTGAATACATGGTAGGTGATACTAAGCTTTTATGGATATGCATGTTTAACTAGTGGCAGCTTTATGCTGTAGCTTTGTTGAATTTATATTTTGGAATATAGTTTAATTTAAGAAATTGTAGGATATTATGAATTAATGTCATGAAAGTTTATATTGATTGCTTAGTTTGTTGATCTTAATAAGCGGCATATAAAGCCCATGGAACACTCAACGCCGAAAACCAAATCTGAAAGTATTTTATAGTTTCAAGTAAATATATTTTAAACGCAATTGTATGCCTTCAACTACAGATAAAAAGTACTACTGGTCATGTATCGGCGATTTTCTTTTTAATATAAAAATAATTTTTGGTATCTTTATATTAAAATGGATTTTTATAATTTCATCGTGTTTTTGTTTGTGGGGCCTACTATTTGTCCATAGGTGGTACTCTTACAGGTATTACCACCCCTGGTCAAGGTGAACTCGGGAACAACAACAATTGCGAGGTGGTTCCAGGCTTCTCAAAACCTACAATCTCCCGATCTGCTGGCTTAGTTTATTGTCATACATAGAACTTTCTGACCATAACACACGAATTTGTCATCGCAGAAGGTGACTTCTTGATGGTATCGGTCTTAGTGTGTGGGGTAAACTAAGTGTACGGTACCGATGGAATTTACCAAAAAAAAAAAGCAAACAAAAACCAAACAAACAAATACGACGAACTGACCCAAGTTTTGTAACTAAAATTGGGTAGAACGAATTATTTGTTGATTGTTGAGCTAGCATAAAAATGGCAACTTTAGCTTTGAACGTGCTGGACTTGTTCAAACTGATGATCACTCCAGATCATGCGTTATCTCCCAGAAGCTGTAACTAAGACCAGCTGGGCATAATTGCAGTATAGACTACAAGTAGGCCTTGTGGGTTTTGAACGTGTCTGGGACACAGGCGTTACCTAACCGCTGTTGTTGACGGGAACATCGTAATCTATCGGCCAGCCATCATATAAATATCTAATATTTCTTTAATATTTCTATACTTATATACAGGTTGTGCGTCGTGGTGCAGTGGATATCGACTCGAAACGCGATATCGTATAGTCGAGTTCAAATTCCAGTTCAATTCGTTGTATTCACTTATGCACAAATATCCTTGGGGCAGGTAATTACTTTTCTCTTCTCCCTCCAGCTATCGATTAAATAGCAGGACAAATTGAATTATATAGCCTTGGTTGGCAACCAGTCTAACGCAGAAAGTAATGGCAACCTACTGCAGAAAAATCTTGGGAAAGGTAATTATTTTTTCTTCTCCATCCAGTTTTGGATTAAATAGCAATACAAATTGAATTATATAGCCTTCGTTGGTAACCAGTCTAACGCAAAATGTAATGGCAACCTACTGTAGAAAAATCTTTTCCCCCGTCAGTCACGTCTCTTTCGAGACATAATCGACTGAGCGTGTTTCACGTATGGCACCAAACTGACGCATATTTGCGTGGATCAATTTTCTACATGGCAGATTCTCAGAATTATTCCCCTGGTGATGTTTACATAATTACTGAATATTAAGCAAACATTCAAGAAAAGGTTCTTGTCATTTTATGGTTACAATGCAACCGACAAAAATACTTAAATGCAATCACTATATATGTAGGGATAATCTTGTCATAACGTTTATTCAATTTTTTTCAGTTTTCAATGTTTGGTTGGCTGTCAGTGTAATTATAAGTCTCTCATCTATCATCTCTGGTTATATATGTAAGTATATATGTAAGTAAATGTAATTATATATATATATTCAGAAATTATAACATGGATATGTTACAATATCACTACAAAAGTAGCTATTTTGTTTCGACACTTCTTGTGTCTTGTCAAGTGATGTGATTATTTTAAATTGAATGGTTTTAAAAGGTTAAAAACAAGCAAGACCCCTTTAATCAGGGAGGCATTATTGTATGTACAATGTGGACCAATCAGAGTAAAGCAACTTCTAATTTGGAGAATAAGTGGGCAGACTAAAATTAATCTTGGTGGGCATATATATATATATATATATATTAGTTTCTGGTTATAGTAATATTAGATCAGTGCACATTTGTATCAGAAAGTGTTCAATACAATTATATTGTAGAACTTTTTGATATTTTTATTTGTAAACGAGTTATTACGCGACCTAGGTTTCTACCATGAGTGGTGTCTTCAGGCGATTTTTCAACAACTATAGTTATTTCAATGACTACAGTTATTGAAAATCGCCTGAAGACACCACTCATGGTAGAAACCTAGGTCGCGTAATAACTCGTTTGCAAATGGAATATATATATATATATATATATATATATATATATATATATATATATATATATAATGTTTTCTAAAATTCTTTTATTTTTCTGTATAGTAGAAGTAAGGGCGTTTAAAAATTGTCCACCATCAGAAAATACATAATCTTGTACTGGGTAGTGAAATTGATATACTAATAAATGTCTGTTTTCATTTTATCGAACTTACCACCACATCTTTCAGCAGATGCCTCACAGGTCATTATTTGACCAAAGTTCCATAATATATATATAGATATTCAGTCAAACAACCAGATTGTTTTAAAAAATCTCCCCCCACAAAAAATAAGGTATTTAGCAACTCAAAATTATACATCACATTTTTTACAACAACTTTTTTTTTTTTTAAAAGTTTTCAAATTTTACTAGAATGTCCCAAATTTTATTTGGGTTGTATTTAGAACGTTCCAGATTAATTTTATGATTGCTTTTTAAAATGATAAAAAGTATTGCGTCAATCTTTTTTTAACCGTCATTGACAAAATAGGGAAAAGCTAAATAATTGATCATAATCCCCGTAATCGTATTGCTGACATTCATACAAATGGACTTGGTTATAGGAAGATTTCTAGTCAGTTAAATGTTCCACTGAGTTCAGTTGGTACGACAGTTTGCCACTAGAAGACGTGTCATTCCATTTGTCTAAAAACAATATCTGGTGATCCTAGAAAGAAAACAAAACGTACGGCAAGAGTATTGGCGAGAAAAGTTGGCAACGATCCCCGAGTTAGGGTTAAAGAACTTCAGGGAGGACTGTAAATAAGTGGACTAAAGGTCAGTACTGATACAATTTGTTGTTCACATTGTAGATATGACATCTTTTTAAGAACTCCCAGGAAAAAAAAAATCTTAAGGGAAAACGCGTTTTTGCTAGACTGAATATTTAAAACGAATATTGTATCAAACTTGCAGCATTCTGGGAAAATATACTTTGGTCAGATAAAACAAAAATTGAACTTTTTGGTAGGAATGCTGTGACAAAAATCTAGAGAAAGAATATTCGCCGAAGAATATTATCCCAACAGTAAAATTTGGAGGCAGATCAATCATGATCTGGGGTTGACTCGTGCCCACTGTGTAGGGAATATTTTGATAGTAGGAAAAACATGAATGGCGCATATTATAGGAATATTTTGGAAGTATGTACATCAGAATGCACATTCTCTGGGCTTGATACCAAGTTGGCCTTTCAACAAAACAATGGCTTTAAAATTATGGTTAAGTTTAAATAGAATAGAAGTTCTAAAATGGTCAAGTCGATCTCCAGATCTCAATCCGATTAAAATTTTATGGAGAGAGCTGAAACTAAGAATTCAAAGAAGAAACACGTAAAACCTGCATAAATTAAAGGTATGTTGTCGTGAAGAATGGAAAATATTAACCGAAAAACATACAAGAAATTCGCAGGAGACGACTCTAAACGCCTACATGCTGTAATTAGCAATAACAGATACACTACCGAATATTAATAGATGATTTAATAAATGTATTGTAAACTTTTGCGTTATTAAATATAGGTTTTTCTTCGTGGAATATTTTTATTTATAATTTTAAAAAATCTAATTGTTTGACTAAAGGCTTAAACATATGTATTCTTAGCAGTAAAAATTTTATTATTCTGTGTTAGAAATACCTAAAGAAACATTTTTGTAATGTGTTTTGAACATTTGCATGGTATTGTGTGTAAGTCGTGAATTTGATCCTCACTAAATAGACTTAAATTATGGCATTTGATCGGTGTAAGCACTCCAACATATCCGAATAATTAAATAAAAATGAGTAAGAAGATATTTTTATGTGGCACTTTACAAGAAATACCTGATTAATCCGGACAAGCGTTAGACATCATGGTCTAACATGTACATTACAAGATGCTGACTAAAATTCTCCCTATTCAGACTGCATTCTCTTTACTTTTCCAGCAAAAATATGCTTGTTACTTCTTACATACACACACACGCACACACACACGCGCGTATTTTATTATGTAAGACTTCTAGGGATTTTGTCTGTAATGGTTTGTCCCCATATCTCTTTTGCACTTGTTATAAAAAACAATGGAAACAATGTATTATTCGGTTAATAATCTGTCTGATTCTTAATTTGTATCCATTCATATCTATCTATCTATGGTTTCGGCTCTATCCATCTATTTATATATCACATTCTGTACATATCTATCTATCTATCTATCTATCTATCTATCTATCTATCTATCTATCTATCTATCAGTTTGGCGACGCCGTCAGCGGATCCTTTTGGCTCACAGAATGGGCAGATTAAAGAGTCTTCACAGTCCCGTATCACTCTTACCTCATAACCGTATTGAGGATAGAATTGGCACAGAAGTGAACCCCACCTATGATCTGGGGATGGTGTTCCCAGAAAACACTGACATGAGACAGTTACCCCGGAGCCACGTTCATCTTGTCAGGTAAGCTGGCCAAAATATTCCTATTCATGAAGTATATTATGAAATACAAAAGAAAATAATTATTTTCTTATGAATTTTTTCTCACAGTGCACACAATCTGTTTTACATTTGCGAGATGAGGTCAATAATTAGCAGCTTTATATGTACGTATCAGGCAAATTTTGAATTGAATGTTTCAAAGTATGAAACTGGATTAAGTGCGTTGACAAGGGATAAGTGTATACTGAAATCTAAATATTTTTTCTGTTTGAATTTATAGAAGTTATTATTTACACTATTTACATATCGACTTTTGTTCTTATCTTTGTTATTGTTATCACAACATTGTCACCACTAGGCCTTCATCAGCCTTAATCGATCCGGTTAACCCACAGGGAATTCTAAACTGAACCCTTTATTTAATACTAGCAGTATAGCCCGGCGTTGATCGGGTGTAATGAAAGCTTTAAAACTAATCCATGGTCCTGTAGCTCAGACTCTTTGGACGTTGGCACGAAAGACTTTAGCAATAGTTGTTTCCAGTTAAAGCGAAACCGTAGACTGAAAGAAAAATGAATCGATGTATGTCAAATTTAATTATAAATAAGTTTAGATACTGGATTATATTGATGTAGTTCAACTTTCCATGTCTAGAGATATCTCGTTTAATTCTTATTTTTAGTACTGTTCAGTTATTAACCCGTTTTCACTGAGTTCAAGAACATATTGCTCGGTCCATGAATGGAATTCAGAATTTCCATGTCACCAAATTCACGAAGCGTCAATTTATTCTATTGAGAACTAGACAAGGTAAGTTTCGGCCTTCCCTCCATTCCGGTCAAGTTCTCCAAGCTTTTCTTTCTCGTCCTGTGCCCAAGAATTCTCAGCTGTTTCTGATTGTAAATATATGTTTTATTGTTGCCATTTTCTTTAAGACTTTCTCTGTGCATCTTTCTTACTTCGTCTATAAACATTGCATCCTTATAAGCATTTTTAGGATTAGCGCACTACTATATTAACTACATTCCTAATATGAATGAGGTCACAGAACATTTGAAGAAATGGTTAAAAAAGATGAAAATATGTATGGTCTGAAGAATGTGAAAAAGCATTTCAGAACTTGAAAACAGCCTTAATCTTTGACCTATCATTAACGCCTTATGACCCGAGCAAATAAATATATGTAGCAAGTGCCGCTAGCAACTTTGGGTTAGGGGACGTGTTGCTTCATAAACAAAATAGTAGGTTACCATTACTTTCTGCGGTAGACTGGTTGCCGACCAAATAATTAGTGCGGGATCAATTTATTACTTCATAGCAATAGAAAACCGACCCCCCCATTTTATGCCCGGTGGAAGTTTTAATTGTTTCCGTGGTCTTGGAGCTCAGACTCATTAGACGTTTGCATGAAAGACTAAAAAGCAATAGTTGTTTTCAGTTAAGCGAAATCGTAGACTAAAAAAAAATAAATGGATGTAAGTCAAATTTTGATTTCCTGGTATCGATATCAAATAAGTTTTTGTCTTAAACTGAATTTTGAAGGCTAAATAAGTCCTCTGAGTAAATGGTATCATGGCTGAGACTAAAAGCTGCTTATCACGTTTCAAGGACGCTGTTGTCAGCGAAACAAAAATACGCCCAACTCATAAAAAGAATGTTTTGCAATGGTTTTTGCTGTAAAAAATTCACAAATATATTCAAGGCAGGCAGTTTATTTTTCAAACAAACCACCGTCCGTTGGTGACAATATTTGGCTCGAAGGTATTCCAACGCACACTGAAAACAGACTACCAAGATAGGCAACTATCTTAGTTAACTATTCCGTTAAAATCAATTATTTACCTTTAAAAAAGATAGTGTATGCAGACAGATTATCTAGATTGATTCCGAGAATGACCGAACCACCGGAAAGAAACAGCAATAGCTTCAATGGTTTTTGAGTTAGAAATAAATAAATGTTATATACAACACTGTGAGTAAATTACCTGTCACAATTTACGAGATTAGAACTAAAGCAAAGTTTGACAAGTTCATAACTCACAAAAAGAAAGAAACCATATCGAATATATATATATATATATATATATATATATATATATACTTTTCGGTTGTGTAAGGGTATATAGTGTAATATATTACACTATATATATATATATATATATATAGTGATGATCCACGTATACTGTCTTAATATGTATAGGAAAGAATATTAATAAAAAGTTTTGAATTTAAAAATGTACTTTTTTTGGACAGTATTTGTTTATTTTTATTACTGTATTTTATATTTCAGACCGCCCTCGGTCCTTCATCAGAAACGAGTGATTTTTAAATTTGAATTAGAAACGTATTTCACGATAGCGTTCGAATATTTTTTTTGTTTACATCACGTGGTGTATTTGTTCACAACATGCGGCACGTCCGTAGAGAAAGTCTGTTTGTTTTAGATAAAAATATCTTGGAATATCTGAGAAAAAAAAAAAATTTAGCTATTGAAATATTTGTAAAGATTCAACACACCTAAGTCCCTATTTAACACTAGCTTGTGTGTATTTAATTTTAAAATCCAGTATTTTTCTTTCTTTCTGCGTGTGTATGTAGAACTAAAATTAGAGTCTATTAGTAAACATTTGCAATTTTCTAAAGTATGATCAGGTTGATTAAAATGGGCTGCAATTGGGGAGTATACATTTTTTTTGTCGTATATTTAGTTTGTGATTATTGAAGCGAAATCTAAAGCTATTACCGGATTCGCCGATATATCCACTGTTGGGGCAAATTGAGCAGAAGAGAAAGTATATGATGTTTTTGCTGTCACAAGTAAGGTTTGGTGGGTGTAATTTTATTTTGGTGTTGGGTACAGAGAATGTTTTGTCTGTTATTAAATGTTTACAAATTAAACAGCGAGGCTTTCCACATTTTAAATTCCCTGATAGGTTTATATTATTTAAATATTTGTTAGAAGTGAGGATAGTTGATAGGTTGGGTATTTGTTTCTTTGCATTTATGGGTGGTTTATCGAAAATGTCTTTGATGTTTTTGTTTGATTGGAGGTTCCTGTAATCATTTTATTAAATTTTTGATAAGTGTGTAGGAATATTGATTATGGTTAAAAACCATGGGAATTCGGTTGTTATCTTTTCGTTTTTCTATGTGAGAAGTCTGCTACGATCTATGTGGATGGCTTTATGTAGTGCTTCCTTTATTATTTTTATTGGATATTTACATTTAAGAAACTGTTTTGTTAGGTTGTTAATGTTGCTTAGAAAATCTGGATGGTCTGAGCATATGCGTTTTATTCTAATAATTGAGCTGTATACGATAGATTTTTTTAATTTGAGGGGATGACAGCTGTTAAAGTGTAGGAATTTATGTTGGTTTGTGGGTTTGTTGTATAGACTGGTGGAAAGTGTATGTTTAAGTGTAATGGGCACGAAAATGGCACCTAGTTATGCCAATATCTTTATGCATATTTTAGAAAAAAAGATACTAGACAGTTCACAATACAAACTATCACATTATTTTAGATACATTGATGATATTTTCTTAATATGGACTCATGGATTAGAAAAATTAAAAAACTTCTTTACTTTCTGCAACAACTTTCACAATACAATCAAATTTACCATGGAGTACTCATACACATCCGTCCCTTTCTTAGACGTCATGGTAAAATTAAATAAACATACACTACATCCAATTCATTCGTCCGCAACGACTCTTCCCCCACCGTTAGTGATTTGCAAAAAACTCATGTAGTTTATAAATTCATATGTCCATTTAGAGAATGTATCTCTAACAACCTCAATAATATTTACATTGGCCACACTACAAATTCGCTCTCACGGCGTCTGACGTTGCACTTAAATGAAAATTCAAATATATTCCGTCATTTAAAACAACACGGTTATCAACGCACACTTCTGAGAAAAACGCTCGTTGATAACTCGTACATACTTAAACAAGAAAATAATAAACAGAAACTAAAAATCCTGGAAGCAATCTACATTAAACAATTTAAACCTGGTTTGAATACAATCAATTTCGATATTTCCAATAACGTACTCAAATGCCTGTAATCAGATCAGGGACCACAACGCCACTATTTTGTCACTGTCTTCGGCCATCCGCCACGGTAGGGATGGACTTATATTTTCAATTTAATTCTCTTTATTGTTAATAACTTAAATGTTCTATGTTTACTGTGTGTTAATATTTATTCTTTGATAATGGCTTATGTGAGCCGAAAGCTTAGACCCGATAAAATAATCAACAATTACTGGGATTTTTGGTTGTTTTTCAACGATATCACCATCAAGTATATCAGACGGTACGAACGGATCCTACACAAAATTAATAGAAAAAACTTGTCTATATTATTCAATGAAACCTGCATTAATGAAAAAATGCTGCCAAAATACACACAATATTTATATATATATATATTTTATTTTTTATTTTTTTATTTTTTTTATTTTTTCATTTTTAAATGAGTTATTTCGCTACCCAGGTTTCTACCATGAGTGGTGTCTTTTTTTATTTTTTTATAAGCGTTTCACCCCGAGCAAGGCATGTCACTGCCACTACTGCGCAGGGGGCTACGTAGAGTGGAGAAAGGCTGATTAAATATAGGAAATGTCAGAGGCTGGGTGATAGGCGGGTAAGGATACTGAGAATGAGGGTTGGGTAGATGAGAGTGTTCTGAGAATAGTCGGGAGTTAGTGTGATAGGAGGTGTCTATTGACCCTACATTTAAACACCTGGAGATTGTAACTTTCGGGAAAGCAGACTTGTGGAAAGGAGTTCCACAGGCGGGAAGCGCGAGAAAAGAAGCTGTTGGAGTAGAATTTACGGTTACATCTTATTTGTTTAACTGTAAAAGGGTGGGACCTAGTTGCTAATCTAGTATCTCGTGTAAATTCCTGCTTAGGCGGCACCAGTGATCTAAGCTCATCGGAGCAGAAGCCATGAAAGTACATGTAGAAGAGGCACAGGGAAGCCACATCACGCCGGTGAGAGAGCGGCTGCAGCCGGTCTGCCAAGTCCGATTTTTAATAACTGATTTTACCTTTTACCGTTTTTCTTTTTAAGAACGCTCTTGTAACGGTGTTTTATTTGAACGTTCAAATAAAACACCGTTTCAATAGAATAATAGAAACCAAGGTAGCAAAATAACTCGCTTAAAAATCAAAAATATGCAAAAGTTCTACAATATAATTGTATAGTACACTTTTTAATACAAATGTGTACTGGTCTAACCGTATAAGAACCAAAAACTAAGTATTAAACAATTAATCAATCAATGTATCACTATATATATATGTATATACAAATTTGTTTTTTAATTAAAGATACATTGCGTCACTGAAATTCCTACGTTTCGAAATTTCTAGCTCGTCATCAGGCAATCTTAGATCCTTATAGTGAAAATGATTTTCATTTAAATAAAAGAAACAATACATTTTTTATTTATAGATATGGGAAGACATTAAAACTTATCTGTGTGTTCAATTTAACTAATAAGAATAGAGATTCACTTCAAATTTTAAAAAATGCTTATATTTTTGGAGAACACATGATTTCTTCTTTCAATCAAAATGACCAAAGTATAGAACCTGGACAGGGGTTTAAATAAGTTGACACTTTGGCCGTTAAAAAGTAAATGCTCGAGAACTCGAAATTGTAAAACTGTTGGTTCTCTTCACTTGATATATATATAATCATTCGTCATTTGGTCAGATTTAGGGAAGGGGTTCAGGCCAGAGACTTTTTAGTACTCTCTCTCTCTCATATATATATATATATATATATATATATATATATATGCGCGCGCGCGCGTGTGTGTGTAAAATTTTGTTATTTGAACAGAGTCCACCTCAAAATTGTCTAATCTTAGCGTATGGATTAGGACTTATGTCAACTTTAAACAGATTATCACCCTCAACGAGATTACGTCCAACAAATGGCCGGATTTTCCCGCTTTTATCCGTACAGTCTAATCTTAAGAGCCTTGACTAGAAATGGATTAAGGAGGAAAGACAGACAAATGCTCTTTGCTTTAAAGTTTTTGTAGTAAACAATCGATACTTGATGACAAAGAGTGTAAATACAAACCGAGAAAAAGTGGACTAAATATATTACTAACTAGTATTTGTTATTGAAATAAAAGTACTATAATATGATATTAGATTAATAAAACAGTTGATTGAAATACTTCATATTGATCCAACAATAATCTCCAATATACATTTCATTTGATCGAACATTGACTTGATCTGTTCAAGTATGGGTCAAGCATTATCTGACATACACGAAACTTACGCTCATTAAAAAAATCAGTCAGGGACCATCTGTTTTCAGTGGTTCTTAGAAAGTATATTTGGTGATGAGACATGTTTTTGGAATTTTCCCATCGTCCTAATTCCAAGCTTGCGATTGCCAAAATCTTTTCACAGTCAACCTTTTGACAAGTAGATCCTTGAATCATTCTTTTGTGTATTATTTAATAATTCTATAGCTCAGCCCTTTAGCCTAAAGCCAAACGGAAGCATAAAAGACACTACGTTGCGTTCATTTCGCTCTTTCAATTTAACGCCCCGAATCGATTTTTATCTTTATCCTAACCAGCCCTCAGTTATGACCTTCAGTTCCTTGTGGTGATCTGCTTAAAGCAACCACATTGGTGAGAGTAAAAATACTGACTTAAATCTCGGAGCTAACTACAAAAGGCTCACTATATAAACTTCACCTCATTACCTATTCTCGGCTATTTGGAATATAAGGTCATCGCAAGAACAGTATAGTTCTGTAAATGTATAATATTATGTTAGAAATGTATGATGAGTATATGAGACACTATCTAAACTTATTTATAAATAGAACTTTGTCTGTGTGTGTATCCGTTACCTATAGACTCCGAAACGGCTGAACCGATTTTCTGGAAAATTTACACAGTTGCACTATAAGCGTTTGCGAGTGTTCTTAGCTCGGTTTTGTGTCGAGGTACCCCCGATAAATATCGAAAATCGATAATCGAAAAAAATCGGGTTATAGAAGAAGTGGTCCGATTTTAATCAAATTTGATACACTCATAGACAAAGACATAAGAATCGATATTCAGAAGTTTCAAGGTTGCAGTTCATACAATAGTGCAGAAAATCGATAATATATATATATATAAAAGCTTTCATTACATCCGAGCAACGCTGGGCTATACTGCTAGTTATAGCTACATAAAAAGTGTTTATTCACTACTGGAATCAGATTAACACCAAGTTAATCAAGAGTATGTGGTTTCGGGTTTTTCTTCGAACGTTCGATCTTCTTACGAGGATGTGAGAAATTCTGCTTTTTCACTAGGAGGTCGGGTATTTATATAAATTCCCGCTTTTTGGTTGTATTATGTGCGTATATTCTAAGTTCATCCTTTTTTATGTTGGTGGACTCACCGACATGCTCCGAAGCCTTATTCTACAAATCGCAGCTTTGAGAACAAGTTTTTATGGATATTAAATTCGATTGAGATTTCCAGTATTTTCTTGCTAAAAAATACCCATGGCAATCCCCCCCAATTGCATCGTTAAATATTTGATATTTAGCAAAATATCGTGTGCTCAAGATATTGCTGGATTCAAAGTAGTCCAAGCTTCTGGATCTGGATCAAGGTTTTTTCACTCTAATTTGAGGAACCCCTTCCTGGATGACTTCCACTGTTCCGTGTCCATTACTTCAGGGGATGTACCGTACTCAGCACGCTTGGCAATGCAGGTTGGCGAAGACTAATTAACCCAGAGCTGAAGGAAGAAGAGACGGATTAATACACTTCCTAAGGCTATTTGTGCGAAAGTGAATGCAATGAATTCAACCGGAATTCGAACTCGTCTCTCCAATTTCTCGTTCGGAGTCGATATCACATCCGTACTACAAAGAACATCAAACTTTAGGATCCCAAAAATATAGGTCAGCATTTGGTAAGTGTGCATGAGGTAGAAAAAAAAATGAAAAGAATTTTCTGTATTTGACCAGTACGAATCTAGAGCAATGACTGACATATTGAAAATATCGGATAATACTTCGATCGAAAAGGTAGAAACGAGAAGCAATTATCGAAACACATTGATTTCGTTTTATTTTGATATCTGAATAATTATAACAAATTCAGTATTAAAAGATTGAATATACTGTCTCCGGTACGATCATCAAGGTTAAGCAAGGTCCAGCTTGGTCAGTATCTTGATGAGTGACTGCTTGGGAATACCAGTTGCTGTAACCTTAGATGCGCGAGTAATGTAATGATAATAGCTCGGAGTTTTTAAACAAAGAGGCGTGTTCTAATTCTAGTTGGGTTCGTTTTATTCACCTAAATATTCTTGAGAAGGTATAGATTCACCTCTTATCCACCAGCTATGGGTTAATTAGTAAGACTGGTATTGCTACACTCATTATTATCTCACCCCACCTAAAAATTCTTACTATCTAAAAATATATTCTTATATTAAATAATCAGCAGTTGATAAAACGTTTGAAACGAATCAACCAAATCAATAATTAAAATCAATAATTAAAAGCTTGAATATTTTCCCTTAATGGTAGCATCTATCAATTCTTAAATTTATTTTCCAGATTTAAAAGAAGTAATTAATTTTCCATCTAATAATTACATATAGTAGTACAAGTGAAAATTTGAATTTTCTGACAAATTATAATATTTCAATAATATAATTTCTTGTAAATAAAATACCCTTGGTAATCAAAATACCCGTGGCAATCCCCCTATTGCATCGTTAAATATTTGATATTTAGCAAAATATTTTTTTTTAATCATATCACCCCAAGCAAGGCGGTAACGCCACTGATGTGCAGGGGGCTACATAAGAGAAGAGAAAACCGGAAACCGCATCCTAAACAGGAAATAAAGGATGAGCCTCTTCACCTGTTCAGTAGATGTGGGTGGATAGTGAACCGGGCGATAGTTTAGTCTATCTACTCCAATTGAAAAAAAAAAAAAAAAAAAAACAAAGGGAGAAGATTAGAAAAGAAAAAAACGGAAACCACATCCTAAACAGGGTACAAGGGATGAGCCTCTTCACCTCTTCAATAGACGTGGGTGGAGTGTGAACCGGGCGATAGTTTATCTACACCAATTGAAAAAAACAAAACCAAAAAAACAGTGAGATTAGAAAAGAGAAAACTGGAAACCGCATCCTAAACAGGAAACAAGGGATGAGCCTCTTCACCTGTTCAATAGATGTGGGTGGAGTGTGAACATTCATAAATAAGAATCCAGGTTATTATTTCTCCAAGTGGGTACAAATGAAAAGATTAAAAATCGACAAGATTTTGCATTTCACTGAAGCGGATGTTAAACACACGAGACCATCATCATTTTCTATATTTTTCATTTCTTTTCTTTCTTTCTTTCTTTCTTTCTTTCTTTCTTTCTTTCTTTCTTTCCCACTGGCACCAAACAACGTCTCTGAATTTGTCTTTGCTGATTGTCCTCGCGGTCAAAACAGAATATTCCATTATTTATGAGTTATTATCAGGCTGTAACAGTCGTGCTACCAAACTAAGGAATTAAGGAGCACTTAGAATAAAAATCTGATATGGTGGATGTACATGTAGTTTAGCAGTTATTAACGTGGGAAGTGGCATCAAAGAGCAGAGTTCAAATTCCAGCTGAGACTCTTCCGTTAACTTTCGTCAATATTCGACACGGAAACGTATGAATCGTTGACTTTCCCACTCCACAGTTAAAAGTTTAAGTCAAGAAGACAAAGGCCTGTGGATTCCAACCTCATGTTTATAGAGCTATAAATTCTAACCCGTACAACCAACTTGCAAGTGAAACCACAGAAGCAAAATCAAGCAGTGATCCTTCACTTCGCACAGTGCCCATGCAGACATCTTCTACATGCCGCGTCTATTTAGGACGTAGAAGATCATGGTACTCCACAGTTTCCTGTTCTTTTTAGCCCTAAGTAGAATTTGCTATTTTGCTACCTCTTTTAATCTCTGATCTACCAAAAATATACACATACTCCTTAGGTAGCTTATTCGGTAATTTCTTCTGTTCCTATAACATTAAATATGTCTTGTGAGTGTCAAATTCATCAATCCCTCTTTTTTTATGATGTGTGCTTGTTCTTCCATCCATTTACACAAGTTTGTTCGGTAGCTTATTCGGTGATTTTTTTTTCAGTACATCTAACATTCAATATATCTTGTGAGTACCAAATTCACCAATCCCTCTTTTCTCATGATGTGTGCTTGTTTCTCCTTTCATTAATACAAGTTCGTTAGGTAGCTTATTCGATGGTTTTTTCTGTACTTGTAACATTCAATATGTCTGGTGAGTGCCAAATTCACCAAACCTTTTTCCGCATAATGTGTGTTTTTTTTCTATCTATTACACAAATTCATTAGGTAGCTTATTCGGTGATTTCTTCTGTACCTCTAACATTCAATGTGTCCTGTGAGAGTCAAATTCACCAAACCCACTTTCTCTCATTATGTACTCGAGAAATTTCAACTGTCGTTAATTCGAAGTATAAGTTTCCCTTTTGTTTCCATTTTCGTGAAAGCTTCGTCATATTCAGTCGATGCTATTCTCAGACTCTTTTGTAGAATCATATCGCCTCATGTTTTTGCTTAATCTATGATGGCATAGTTTGACATTCAATCGTATATCGGAGGTCCCAACAATTCACTATTCTTTTATTTCTTCCTAAAGAAATTGCCTTGTTTCTTAATACTTTGTTTCGCTTTTCAAAGTTTCTTGGAAATAAAAAAGATCGCTACAGGTCTATAAAGTAAATAATTTAAAAATTGCTATGTATTTAATCATTGAATCTGTGAACATAAATTTGTTGCAAATGAAGTTACAAATCTATATCCACTACAATCATTTTATATTCAAGGTGCTATGCAAAACGAAAAGGCTTATTATATTTAATTTGATCAGATCAGAAACGACCCGAAAGATATTTCTTAGAATATCTATTTTAAAATCAGGTTTTTGGTTACGTTCTTCCTAGTGTATAAGGTTAATGATTCTAGATGTTTCGTGGAAGTATTGGTAAGTAGTTTTAATAAAACTGAGTGGGTTATTGTCAAATAATAATATTAAAAATAATTAAAAGTGTTGTGGCTTTCACGAAGCTTTTTAATGATAAAGACAAAACTTCTTTAACCGTTATCAAATTTACTTACTCATTGCGTAGCAGTTAAAATGTTGCTAGCCTCATCGGCAGAGCAGATAAGATCTGATTAAAGGAAATTAAATAGTTGAAATATGAAAAAGAGAAAGAATCATTTCTTACTCGTGTCTTTTGTCTTTTTCTATATGCAGAACGTAATGGCAACCTACTGCGGGAAAATCTTTTGCCTAGTCAGTCATTGATCGAAAGAGACATGCTTGCCTAAGCGTGTATCACGTGTAGCACTAAACTGAACATATTTGCTCTACACCCTCTTCTTTTTCTTCTTCTTTTTTTCTTCTGTCTTTCCTGGGTGTATATTTGCTCACACCTTCTTTCTTTCTTTTTATCTTTTCCTGATGCCTTTATTGGGTGCATGTTTGCTTACACGCTCTTCTTTGCTTTCTCCTTTCCTTTTTGTCTTTCGTGGATGCATATTTGCTTACACCATCTTTCTTTCTTTTTTTTCTTCTGTCTTTCCTGGATGTATATGTGCTTACACTCTCTGCTTTCTCTTTTCCTTCTCTTTTTGCTGAAGGCATATTTACATCCTCTTCATTTTTTTCTTTTAAACTTCTTTCTTTTCTAGTTTCATATTTACTTAAACACTCACCCTCTCTTTCTCTGTTCCTTCTTTTTTTCCTAGATGCATGCTTACATCTTCTTTATTTGCTTTCTTTCTTTCTTTCTTTCTTTCTTTCTTTCTTTCTTTGATGCATATTTGTTTACTTTTTCTTTTTTTATTTATTCTGGACATTTTTCCTGTTTTTTATTTGCTTAAACCTCTTCAATTTTTAAATTTTAATATTGTTTCTTTCTTTATTCTATAATTTCATTCATTCTATTCATTCATTCTTTCTTTTTTCTTTCTTTTTTTTCTTTAAATTATTTATTTCCTCCTTTCTTTATTTTCTATAATCTTTCTTTCCAGTTTCATGATTTGCAGAACTTTGCATTTAAATCACTGCATTCATATTTTTGGAGAGGGAGAAGAGTCAGTTCTTCGCCTCAAAGATTTTCTGATTCAACGCTTCTAATTTATGCTTACGAAACAGTTAGTATAAAATATGTCTTCTCCATCAGGTTTGTCATTTTGTTTGAAAGACGGTCGAGTCTATAATTTACACAATCAGCACTAAAAGACGTCCTCTAACGTTCCTTCTGATTGAAATTCGTGTCCCGTCTTAATTTTGCTCTTTGCTGTAACGAACAACTGCTTTCTACCGATGCCATTTAATCTCTTCTTTGGTGGACTCCCAACGCAAGATTTACTGATGAATAAGAATACATTAATATATTGGTACTAAAGAGGCTGACATTTATTTGTGCATTTAAATATTGTTCTAAAAATGAATTCTGGAATTCTGACGGTAAATTCATTTCTCAGATAAAAAAAATCAGTTACATTGCCATTAACCGGTAATTGTATGGAAAGTTTGTTTCTAACCATTTCGCCCCAAGCAAAGCATTCTACTGCCACTGTTGCGCGGGGGGTTACCTAGGAGAAAGTGATGAGAAAGAGGCGTTAGTTATAGGAAATGTCAGGAGGAGAGTAATAGACGGATGAGAATACCGAGAATAAGGGTGGAGCAGATGGAGAAAAGAGCTTGAGAGAATGGATGTGAATTACCGAGATAGCAGATGTCTATTGACCTTACATGTAAATTCCTGGAGGTTGTAGCTGCCGGGGAAGCAAGTATATGGAAGGGAATTCCACAGACGAGAAGTGCGTGAAAAGAAACCGTTAGAGTAAAAATTGTGGTTACATTTTATCGGTTTCACTGTAAAAAGGTTGGACCTAGTTGCTACTCTAGTAGCTCGTGTAAATTCACACCTAGGGGCCACCACTGATCTAAGTTCATTGGAGCAGAAGCCGTGAAAGTATTTATAGGAGAGGCACAGGGAAGCCACGTTGCACCGGTGAGAGAGCGACTGCAGCCGAGCTGCCAAGTCGGTATCGATCACATTACAGATTCTCCGTTGGATTTTGTTCAAGAACTCCAAGGTGAATAGCAGGGGCTCTCGACCAGACGTGGCAGCAGTATGATTAGCAATATTGTAAATAAAAACAAATAACACTAGGATGACATGAGAGCCAATCGGTAGAAGGACAACAGAGGAGACTCTCAAACAAACCTTCGAATAATAACACCATTTCAGTACATATCTTCATAGAAGAAACTGTCTTATTTAAGTCTGGCCTGGTGAAAAGTTTATCATAGATCAACACAGAGACTTTCTAGCGATCAAAACCGATGAGAATTTTGATCTGCCTAAATCCTTTTTGTAACTTGATCTGATTTTTATTTTTGTAGCAGGAGGTCTGTAAACGGAACATAAGAAATTAGAAAATATTGTATCAGAATTAAGCGAGGCCAGAAAAAGAAACTGCGTATATCAAATGCCGCCTCAGAGAAATATTAGACATTGTCTTTTGTTGGTCTGCAGAATGTCTTGGAACCCAGGGGAGAAAAACGAAAGTATGATAAATCAATATCCATCATGTGAATTTAGTCCTATGGAAAGAACAATGGACGGACTAGCGGAGAAGTCACGAATTTTTGTAGCCTTTTTTAAATAGCGTAAATGACACACGTGCGCCGTGTAGATATCGACTCGGAACGAGAAATCGGAGTCCCGAGTTCGAATTCCAGTTGAATTCGTAGCATTCAGTTACGCACAAATACAATTGTGTATTAACCAGTCTCTTCTACCAGTCTACCGCAGAAAATAATGGCAGGGAAAACTTATGCCCAATTAGTCATGTCTCTTTCGAGACATGATCGCCCAAGCGTGTATCATGTATAGTACTTAACTAATTAACTGACTGAAATGACAGACGCGCATGTTAGTCATATTCAGGAAGAAGAGGTTTTGTGTCATAGCTGACAAAATATTTAAAAAGCACTGTACAGATAGCAGAAAATATTCTTCTTCTATGTGCCCTGTCCCTTCAGGACGTAGGCGATCATGGTTTTCCATGTATCCCTATTCCTGGTGGCTCTTGGCACACCTTCTTGTTACAACATGCAACCCTCGTTCTATCTTCCATCTGATTAAGTCCTTCAAATATGTTATCCGTTGCTTTCCCCTGTCTCTTTTTCCCTCTATTTGGCCTGTTAGTATCAGGTTCTCCAAGCCCTCCTTCCTCATTGCATGTCCAAGGAACTTCAGCTGTCTCTTCCTAATGCTCAGTATTAATTTCCTTTTCATTTCTAAGACTTCATCATTGCTCACATGCTCGATCCATGATATTCGCAGCATCCTTCTGTAGAACCACATTTCAGTTGTTTCAAGTTTTTCCTTCATCTTCAGCAAGTTGACAATCCAGCTGAACATAATAACAATAAATAACAATAATGAAAAAAATACCAGTTAAGATTCTTTTAAAGTATCGGTAGGGGTAGTAATGATGTCGGAGTGAATATTATGATGGATTTGGAGAAGATAAAAAATTGTGGATGTGTTCGTTGTGTAGTGGTTATCGATGCAGAGACTGCGACAATTGGTATGCGTCGAGTTCAATTCCAATAGAGGACGTTGCGTTGTATTGTGCACGAATAATTTTGGAAAATATTAAGCTATCCATTTTTTCTCGGGTTACGTTTTATTTCAGGGTAGACTGGATTTTCTCAATTTGATTAATAACTAGTCGGGTTATAAGGATCACTTACAATTAAAAAATGATGTTTGTGGAGTTATCAACTCTACGCCGTAAAAAAAAAAACAACAACTTATTATAGAAACTAGAGAAAGAATATCTAGGTTGATGAAGCTGTAGAGCGTATGGAGGCTACAATATATATATATATATATATATATATATATATATATATAGACTACCGGCAATAATTATTAGGCCACCCCAGCTTTTTAAAGGAAAGTGTGTATTTCATATTTGTTAGTGTTTATTGCCACATGAAAATATAATGGTTCTTTTGTTATTATTACTTTGCAGAGTTTTAAAAAGCAAGGATGCAAAAATGAACTCGTCCGATTTACCCTGAATTTTCTTCATTCTTTCATTGATAAAACTGCAATATTGGTAATTATTAAATATTTATAAATTCATTTGATGCACATAGTATTGTGCAATATTAAAGAAAGAACCATTCTATTTTCATTTACAATTATTCACTTGGCAATAAATACTAAAAATTAGTATGTAATACACATTTTTTTAAAACACTGGGGTGGCCTAACAATTATGACCAGTGACCAGTAGTATATATATATATATATATATATATATATATATATATATATATATATGTATAATGAGGTAGAAATGACAAAGGTAAAATTGTAGCCTACTACAGTTAGAGTTAGAGATATTATTGACCTACGGGAAGCCTTAATTTTGCATATGAGACACAGGCTGATGATGATTTTCTAAGCGTAGCTTAAATGTACTACAAGGCTGAAAGTATGACGTATCCAGTGATAAATCGAACTCATTATTTAGTTATAATTGAACTAGTGAAACAAGCAGTGGGATGTTTGGAGCCATTTTTTTTTTAAAGAAAAGGGTGTCTTATATGGCATCAGTTCCGGTGAGTAAATTTTGACCTTCAAAATTTGAGGCTTTACAATGGTTTGAATCGCCATCATGATAAAATAACTAATTTGGTCTTTTTCAAGACTTGTGATTAACAGATTTTAAATTCTATTTTCCACGTATAGAATGTGATTATAACGAGTGGTTTTCCGAAATGTTCCATATTAGCTATAAATCCTTTTCATCATGATAGCTGACAAATTATTGTCTTGTAAAATATTATCTAAGCTTAGTGCACGTAGTAATACACAAGATTTTATTATTTCGTTTTTTGTGGGGGTAGGGGGTTCATAGCACATGTTTCATATGAAGTAGCAGAATTATCTTTCAGGTGAGTCACTCAGTTAAGTGTCATACACAAATGGGCGATCATGTCTCAAAAGAAACATGACTGACTGGGTAGAAGGTTTTCCCGCAGTAGGTTGTCATTACTTTCTGTAGTAGACTGATAACCAACCAAGGCTGTAGAATACAATCTATCCTGCTGATTAACCCATAGTCGGAGGAAGAAGAGACGGATAAATATTTTTCTTAAGGGTATTTGCGCGTAAGTGAATGCAATGAATTAAACTTGAATTCGAACTCAGTTCTCTAATTTCTCGTCCCGAGCCGATAAAGTTAAAATTCTTATTTTTTTATGAGCTGTGTCTCTTCAGGATATGGGCGATCATGATTCTCCACAACTTCCTTTTCTTTGTAACACTTAGCAATATTTGTCTTTTTATTATTTGTCCCAATCCTGATGCTATCAACCATTTACATGTGCTCGTTACGTCGTTTATCTGTTTTCTTCTATCCCTTTTGTCTTCAGTATATTTCTGCGAGTGGGAAATCCCCTTTCCTCATAAAGTGCTTTAGAAACTTCGGCGGACCTGAAGGAGACTACCACCACCTTTAAATTAGTTGTTTTTAATTTCTTTTTACTTTTTTCAGTGCAGGCTTATCGGTTATTACGTAAAGTTTCCGATTATCAAAAACAATTTGAAAAAAAAAATTCAATATTTAAACAATTTTAGGCGCGGGGGGTCACTTTCTCATACAGCGTTATAGTAAATAGATCCTCCCTTTTGGAACCATTCGCATTGGGGTCGCTTTGTTTTGCTTTGTTTTTTTTTTGGGGGGGGGAGCGAGTTGTTGCTCTTGTTTTTGTCTTTTTCAAGTTTTCTTTAGTTTTTACGATGACATCTTCCTCGGAAATTCCAAGAATGGCTTTATTAAAAAAAATTCGCAAAGGATTCAGTTGTTGTATATGAGTAAGCAAAAAAGTTATTTGCCCAGAGAAGCGATTTAAGGTTGTATGAAAAACTGAGCCTTCTCCCCTAAAATTGTCTAAATACTGAAATTTTTTTCCAATTTTTTTTGTCAATCGGAAACATTAGTGTTTAATCGATAAGATCGCACTGAAAATAGTAAAAAAAATGATAACACTGGCCAACACATTTTTTGGTGCCAAAGGTTTCTAAGCTGATTTACACTAATTTGGTGGGGGGGGGGGGCGCTGATTCCGAAAATCATATTAATTTTTTCTCATCAGGTTAAGTTTTTGAGAAATTTGCTATTTTATACATTTTTTTACCTTAAAATTAGGTGTTCTGCCTCCCTGTTTTGAACCGATTATCTTCCTTTAAGTTACTCTTAACAAAAAAGTTACTTTCTTCCTAATTTCCTCTTCCGGATGGTCTTTACTTCCGTTTTGCAACCACTTGCGACACAGTACTCCTCTTCTTTATCCACTCCCATCCCCGGTATCAACGGTGTGTTTTCTTCTTCTTCTATGTGCACTGTCCCTTCAGGACGTAGGCGATCATGGCTCTCTACGTCTCCCTATCCCTTGTGGCTCTTAGTATGTTTGCTCCTGTTGCTCCTGGCAACCCCCGTTCCGACATCCACCTGATCAGTCCCTGCAAATATGTTATCCGCTGCCTTTCTTTGTCTCTCCTTCCTTCTATCTGTCCAGTCAGTATCAGGTTCTTCAGGCTCTCCTTCCTCATTGCATGTCCCAGGAACTTCAGTTGTCTCTTCCTGATGCTCAGCATCAATTTCCGTTTTGTTGCCATTCTTTCTAACACCTCGTCGTTGCTTGTATGCTCAGTCCACGATATCCGTAGCATTCTTCTGTAGAACCACATTTCGGCCGCTTCCAGTTTTGTCCTCATTTTCGATGATATTGTCCAGCATTCACAGCCGTATTGAAGAACTGACATTACGTAGCAGTCTAGCACTCTTTTCTTCGTTTCTATTGAAATTTTCCTGTGTGTTAGTATTTTGCTCATCTTCTGGAACGCGTCCTTTGCCATGCCAATTCGCCTTCGGATCTCCGTGTCGCACTTTCCATCTCCTGTTAGAACACTTCCTAGGTACTTAAATTCTTGTACTTGTTTGATTCTGTTATTCTCCACCTGTATTTGGCATTTTGGATTGTATCTTTTGCTGATGACCATGCACTCAGTTTTCTTAAAGTTTATTTGTAGTCCCTTCTTGTCACTCTCCACTGCTACTTTCTGTATGAGGTCTTGTAGTTTCCTTTCCGTGTCCGCAATCAGCACTGTATCGTCCGCATATCTTATGTTGTTCAGGTTGTGGACTCCAATAACAAATCCTGGCGTGTCATCTAGGGTCCTCAAAATATTCTCGCTGTATAGGTTGAACAATTCCGGTGAAAAGACACATCCTTGTCTTACGCCTTTTTCTATCTTTGTGTTACATTCTGAGGTCGTTACCTGTCCGGATGCAGGCCGTTTGCTGCCAGTAGAGATTCTTGATTATTCTTATGTCTTTGCCGAAAATGTCGAGATTGCCCAGCATCTCCATCAATTCTTTGTGTCGTATTTTGTCGAATGCCTTCGCGTAATCAATGAAGCACAGGTACAAGTCTTTCTTCATTTGCAATGCCCTTTCAGAGAGCATCCTAATCATGAATATGGCGTTCCTTGTTCCAGTGTCCTTGACGCACCCGCACTGTTCCTGCCCTATCTCTGGCCTGATTCTGCTTCTCGCTCTATTCATCAGGATTCTGACAATCAGTTTTGTAATGTGACTCATTAAGCTGATAGTTCTGTGTAGTTCGCACTCGTTTGCACCAGGTTTCTTCGGCAGCGCTATAAATATCGACTTGCATAGGTCGTCTGGTATTATTCCGCTGCTATAAATTTCGTTTATTATGTCGGTAATCTTTTCTATGCCATATTTTTCTAAGGCTGTCAGCAGCTCTATCACTATGCCATCTGGGCCAGGTGCTTTGTTTCTGTTCATTTTGGCCATTGCAGCTTCCACTTCGGATTTCAGTATTTCCGGTTCATCCATCTCCTTGTGTATTCTTGGTTGTTCTCTCTTGTCGCAAAAGAGATCCTTTATGTATTCTTCTCATCGCTGGAGTATTTCCTCTTTCTCTAATATGATTGTCCCTACCTTGGATTTTATGCATCCTGTTGAGGAACAGGTTTTTTGTCCTGTCAGTTCTCTTATCTCTTTATGCAGCTCTGCTTTGTTGTTCCTGCTCAGTCTCTCTACTTCTGCACATTTGTTGTTGAGCCATTCCTCTTTGGCTTGTCTGCATTTGTTCCTTATCTCCTTGTGAAGTTTTTTGTACTCTGCTCCGTGTCTTGGCGTTATTTTTTGTCTCCTTTGCATCATGTAGAGGATCTCTTCGGTCATCCACTCGTTTTTTCTTCTGCGTCTGATTTCCTTTGGGGCTATGTTGTTCGCTGAGGTCACCATCGCTTCTTTTAGTGAATCCCATTTTGAGTATCCTTTTCCAATTTGTTCTTCATATTTGTTCCTCACGCTGTTATTATATTCTTTCTGCAGGGTGAGATCGTCCTCTAGTGTGTCGTATTGCAGCCTTGGTGATATGCTGGGCTTCTTCAGTCTTCGGAGTTTCACTTTTAGTTTGCAGATGACTGGGACGTGGTCACTTCCGCAGTCGGCACCTGGGTATGTTTTGCATTGGACTACTGCGTTCCTGAATCTCTTGTTTATAGTTATATAATGTATTTGGTTCTTCGTGTCCCCTCCTGGGCTTCTCCATGTCCATAAACGTAGTGGGTGTTCTTGGAACCAGGTGTTAGTAATGACCTGGTCATTGGCTGAGCACCATTGGATCCATTTTTCTCCTCTTTCGTTGCGCTCTCCTAGTCCGAATTTGCCGTTCGTGTCTCCTTCTCTATCTTTACCTACCTTTGCATTTAAGTCCCCCATTATTATCCTAACTTCTTGGCTTTTGCACTGAGCCTTAGCACTGTCCAGTATTGAATAGAAAGATTCTATTTCGTCCTCCGAGCTTTGAGTTGTTGACGCATAAACTACTATAATAGCTATATTGAGGGGCCTTCCCCGCAGTTTAACCAAGAGGACTCTCTCTGAGAGTTGCCAGTAGCCAAGTACACATCTCTTCACTTGTTTGTTTAGTATTAAAACGACCCCTTTTTCGTGTTTTTTACCTCCTGCATATATTATCCTGTGGGTGTCGCTACTGAAATCTCCGTTATTAGGCCATCTTGTTTCACATATGCCTAGGATGCTGATATTCAGTCTGTTCATCTCCTGTTTGACATTCTCTAGTTGTCCACAGTTCAGTGTCCTGACGTTCCATGTTCCTACAGTGAGTTTGTCTTTGATACTCATTTCTTTTTCTGGACAATGTGTTTGTTTACTTTGTCATCCAACGTGACATTTCATGTTCCATTTCTTTAAGTACTTATTCAGTCTTTCGATTTCTTTAACTCCTTCATTTTCCCGCCATCGTTTGTTGTTATTCTTTTCACTTTCTCTTTTGTTGATTTCTGGGTCAAAGTAGGGTTTATTCTCTTAATGTTAGGAATTCATTTGTAAGTCAGACAGGAAATAATTAAGCAGCATTATTTTACTTTTGTTGCGGATTTTTGGAGCAAATATTAAGCATGGCTACATTCTCTCCTAGGAAACGTTGTTTAAACAATCCAAATGTGTTGTTTTGCTATATTTGCGGGGAATATACGTTGTAATTCAACAGGAAAAGGATAAGTAAATTTGTGAAGTGTGCTTATTTTGCTTACTTCAAAGTAATGGTGGGTGATCAAGATAAGGCATGGGCACCCCATATTGTATGCAAGCAATGTGTTGAGCATCTTCGACAGTAGACAAAAAAGGATAGAAAGTCACTCTGCTTTGGTATTCCAATGGTCTGGCGTGAACCAAAAAACCATTTCGATGACTGTTACTTCTGTGCAGTCAAAACGGAGGTAATCAACAGGAATAACAGGAATTCGTTGGTTTATACAAACCTCAAGTCTGCAATTAGGCCAATTCCACACTGCAATGAATTTCCTGTTTCAGTGTTTAAAGGCTTGTCCGAATTGGAATTGCTTGGTTCTGAAGAAGAGCAAGGCTCTGGTTTGTCCACTGACAGTAGTGAAGCCACTGTTTCAGATGTCGGTTATCCTCCTTTTTCACTACAATAACTTTTTTCTTATGGAAAACTTAATGATCTGACTAGAGATCTCAACCTTTCCAAAGAATCTTCTGAACTTTTAGCTTCAAGACTCAAAGACAAAAATCTACTTCAGACTGGAACTCTCATAATCTTCTATAGAAAATGCCATATTGAATTCTTGCCATATTTCACTCAGGAAAACGACATAGTATTTTGCAACGACGTTGCAAGCCTGCTGCGGCAGCTTAGTGTCCAACAGTATGATGCTCAAGATTGGCGACTTTTTATAGACAGTTCCAAAAGAAGTTTAGAATGTGTTCTTCTTCACAATGCCAACTTAAATATGATGGAATCAAATTTGTTCTGGAAAACATTTCATGCAGACAGCACCAATGGATCATATGTGTCGATTTGAAAATGGTTGGGCTTCTCCTCGGGCTACAAGGTGGCTACACAAAATTTCCTTGCTTCTTGTGTTTGTGGGATAGCAGGGCAAGAACAGAGCACTAGATAAAAAAAAAGGATTGGCCTGTGCGCAGTGAACTGATTCCTGGCTTCTCCTTTGGTGAAGCGTTCCAAAATTGTTTCCTCCTCTTCACATAAAGCTTGGCATCATGAAACAGTTTGTGAAGGCTCTTGATAAAGATGGTGACTGTTTCAAATACATTTGAATTAAATTTCCAGGCCTAACCACAGAGAAATTAAAAGGTGAAATTTTTTATGGACCCCAGATTCGAAACTTAATGAATGATGGAAATTTCTGTAATGTTATGAATCCTGCAGAATTGAGTGCCTGGACGACGTTTACAAATGTAGTAAAATTCTTCTTTGGAAAAATAAAGGCGCCCAACTACAAAGAGCTTGTTGAAACATTACTCATAAATCTCCATCAACTTGGTGCAAATATGAGCATCAAGTTATATTTTTTGCACTACCATTTTGCCCGTTTTCCAGAAAATCTAGGTGATGTGAGCGACGAGCAAGGGGAGCGCTTCCATCAAGACATCAGCGACATGGAAGTTCGCTATCAAGGTTGTTGGGATGCCACCATGCTTGCAGACTACTGTTGGTCTATCTAGTGCGATGATGCCGGAGCCTCCCATTCTAGAAAATCAGTAAAACGTCAATTTATGAATGATGATGTCTATGGAAATTAGGTAAAAACAGTTGAAACATCTTAGGCACCATGAATTTTTTTTTTGTTGGCCAGTGTAATCAACCAATTTACAGGTGGTGGTAATGTCTTACCGGCGAGTGGTTCCGAAATGGAGGATTAATTTACTATAACGCTGTATGAAAAACCGAGCCCCTATCCCCGAAAAATTGTTGAAATATTGAAATTTTTCCCATTGTTTTTTTGTCAATCGGGAAGTTTAGGGTGTAATCGATAAGATTGCACTGAAAAAAGTAAAAAAAAAATAATTGAAAAACAACAAATTTAAAGGTGGTGGTAGTCTTCTGTTTTTTATAATCCTAAGTTTGCTTTTGGTTTCGATTTTCTCTAACACTTCGTCGTGGTGAATAAATAAGTACTTATATATATATATAACGAAAGAAAATCTACGCAAGAGCCAACAAACCTACCTAGGTTTCACCCTACGACTCGTCAGGGTAAATTGGCTCGTCAGGAGCCAATTTACCCTGACGAGCCGTAGGGTGAAACCTAGGTAGATTTGTTGGTTCTTGCTTAGATTTTCTTTCTTTGTTGCTCTACTTTCGTATTGAGCGCTTTAGTATTAGGGTTTTCGTCTTGGGTTTTTTTTCTTTCTTACGAGTATTTGACTTTTTGTTCATGTACTTCGTTTGTTTCTTTATTTATTTCCCCTTCTTTTCCCTCCGAGTTCGTCCTCGGTGGGTTGTTCAAGACGATTTAAATTATAGCTTAATTAATACTAGTTTCGATAGTTTTTCTTAAGAACCAACTTAATTAAAAAATTATCCAAATGTTGGAGAATTTGTGTCTTTATTTTCACCTGAAATCAAAGAACGGCTCATAATTACATAAAAACATAATAGACATTCATTATATCTTTTATTTAACAGTGTATGTTTAGAAAATTATCTGCTGCCTCGATACACTATATATATATATATATATATATATATATATATATATATATCCTACGTTTATAGAACGAATCGGAGTTTCATGCTCTAAGCAATCATCAGAGGCATATCATGAACTGACCGTTCTGGGATTTGAATATTTTGTTCTGGCGATTTTAGAGTAGTTATATATTATAATACTGGGATTATATTTTTTTGTTTTATAATTTAATTTCATTTAATTTAAACTTAAATTTTAAATTAAAAATAAAAACTCAAACGGTAAATTTATAGTGGGAATATCTTCAGGGCAGAGGATATACGGTTTAATATAGAAAAAATTATATCAATTTGGATCAACGTATTTAAGCAGATATTTATTTCTATTTTTGCATGTAATCATCAATTCACTTCATTTGTTTAGTAAATTAGGGCTATTTAAGTGTTTAAGACAACTAGTTTTTTTCTAAAAGACATACATTACATATATCTCGTTTTCCGTTATACGATTTGGTTTTCGTGATGATATCCCACTGGGTCTTTGTTGTTGTTTTATACTGGCAGAAATATTTTGAGATGTAAATTCTGTTACAGTATTTAATATTGTTTACTGTCATTTGATGATAGTTGTAATGGTTTTTCCATCGGTTCTCAGTGGAATCAGGATAAAATGTAACATCAGAATCTGTAAATTATGCTTTCGGTCATGCACTGGCCGTTTAGTGGCATTGTTTTTTTGGCACTTTCATTTATTTTTAGCAAAGTTACTTTTATTTTGCAGGTTGAACACGCGTTTGCTTTATATTACATTGTTATGTCCTGAGATATATTTATTGATATTTTTTAACGCAACTATAGCTAACCATAACCTTGTTTTTATTTAAAACTTTTCAACCTAGAGGAATGGTTGAAGTGCTTATGAATTAAATGTTTGAAAATTCCTCAGATGTCTTTTGAGCATTAAGACTGAAAGGTGTGTTAAACCATATATGATGCTATGTCTACATTGTTTATTTTTACCTTTCTTGTTTTATTTTTAAGTATTCTAAACTTACATTGTGGTTGCATTTATCTAAGGCCTTTATATATTTAATTTTGTTATTCCCAAATATTTCCTTGTTACTTGAGTTAGTAGATAACATAAATCGGATTGGTTCATGTAAGATGTCGAGAATTCTGTGAGGGTTGGATTCTTTGTTGGCGTACTGCTGCCATTTATGGTCAGGTGCCCCTGCCGTTCTCCTCAGTGTTCTTGACAAGCTCCAAAGGAGAGTCTGTAATGTGATAGGTACTGATCTGGCGACTCGACTGCAGCCACTTTCCCATCGTCGAAATGTGGCCTCCCTCTGTCTCTTCTATAAATATTTTCATGGCTTCTGCTCGGATGAGCTTAAGTCACTGATGCCTCCTCAACAGGTGTTTACCCGTGCAACCAGACTGGTTAGCCAAATGCAGACGACAATTCTACTCCTGCAGCTTCCTCTCTCGCACTTCCCGCCTGTGGAACTCACTCCCGTATTCTTGCTTTCCTGACGGCTACAACCTCCAGAAATTTAAATGCAAAGTTAATACTCATCTACTAACCACTGGCCTCTAGCTCTCTCCCCTCCCCTCCCCTGTATAACCTTCCCTTTCTCTCCTCCTATGTATCTGTCATCGCACCTTCTTTCTCAGCTTTCTATTGTTCTTTCTAACTAGCTTGTACTCCTCACTCTTTTTTAATTAATCTTTTTACATTTATGTAACCCCCTGCACATCAGTGGCGTTTCCGCCTTGCTCGGGGTGAAATGATTAAAAAAAAAAATTCCTTGTTATATGAATCTTGTTTATGTGGTTATAGTTGCCATTATTCAGGTCCGAGGTTACATCGAAGAATTTGATCACTTTGACATTAGTGATGGTGCTAATATTTAGTTCTTGATCATTAAAAAGATCTATCAGGTCCGTTGTTAGTTGATCTGGTTTTGCCGTGGATATATATATAATGAAATCACTTTCTGTTCCTGTAAAATATGTTTGTATAATGTGGTACTTTGGTTATTCGTACATAATGGCGTAAAAGGATATGAAATATAATTAAATTATTTTCCCATTCAAAATGAACGAATATTCTATTTTCAGACCGATTGGACAAGGTGCCTTTGGTGAAGTTTACCAAGGATATTTGAGTAACATAGTGCGTGGTTACAGTGAATATCCAGTTGCTGTTAAGGTAAGCCTCTCTTCTTCTATTGAGTTTTTTTATTTAGGTATCGTCCCTTAAAATACTGACGTAGCATAACTTTACTATTTCCATTTGTCCAAGATTGAACTAAGCTAGGCATGACGCCGTAAAATATATACAGCAACTTGCTAGTTTAGTATTTTCTTTTGGTACTAATCCATGGTATTCGTGTCCACGTGATCATCAGTCAGTTAAGTGCCATACGTGATACACACTTTGGGCGATCATGTCTCGAAAGAGACGTAACTGACTGGGCAGAAGTTTATCCCGCAGTAGGTTGCTATTACTTTCTGCGATAGACTGGTTGCCAGCTATAGAACCTAATCTGTCCTATTATTTAACCCATAACTGGAGGAAAGAGACGGATTAATTGTTTTCTCAAGGGTATTTGAGCGTAAGTGAATGCAACGAATTCAACTGGAATTCGAACTCGGCTCCCCGATTTGTTGTTCCGAGTCGATATCCACTGCATCACAACGCACATCCAGATAGACAGACAAAATTTCCAAGACAGACTTTTCTGGTCGGGTGCTCTATGTTGAGGTTCTCGAAAAAATCTCAAAGAGGCTCTACAAAATCCTGACTTGGCAGACCGCCCTAAGTTACTTTTTCACCGATGTGATGAGGCTTCCCTCTGCCTTTTCTACCGTATTTTCAAGGCAACTCTTTTGACGAGCTGTTTTTCATTGTACTCCGATCACATGTATTTACCCATGCTACAAGATTAGCATCAAGGTCCCACCCTTTTACCATTGAAATTATTAAATGGAAACGCCTCTTCTGGTCTTACACTTTCTTTTATCGCACTTCTCGTTTGTAAAACTCACATTCATTTACTTTCTTCTCTGATAAGTACAATCTCGAAAAGTTTCAATAGCCATCTTCTATCTACTTGATTAACATCCATCACTTATCCTTTCTTCAACATCAACTCTACCTTGTTTTTTTTTTCTCACTGTAACCCCAACACCAGTGACATTTCTGCCTTGCTTGGGGTAAAATGATTATATATATATATATATAGAAAGACAAAAACTCCCCACATAGAAAATAAGCGCAACTTAATCAACTTAGGATTTGCGTTGTGGTTTATTGGATATCGGCTCGGAACGACAAAATAGTGGAGCCGAGTTTGAATTTCACTTGAATTCCTTGAATTCACTTACGCGCAAATGCCCTTGGGAAAGGTATTAATCCGTTTCTTCCCTCCAGTTATGGGTTAAATAACAGGACAGATTGGGTTCTATACCCTTGGTCGGCAACCAGTCTACCGCAGAAAGCAATGGCAACCTCCTACGGGATAATCTTCTGCCCAGTCAGTCATGTCTCTTTTGAGACATGATCGCCCAAGCATATATCACGTATGGCACTTAACTGACTGAATCAACTTACTTTTTAGTCCAGTGCCAGGCAGTGTAAAATGTGAAAGCAATCTCATATCCAGATTGTAAGAGGAAAAGGGACGATTATAAATTGGCCCAGGGAATAATGATGTTCTTGAAAAACTGTTAGTTTTATTTTAAAAAATAAATACCTCTTTTATATAGAAATAAAATATACTTATTTTGTAAAATACTTTTATCGCACGTTTCTATGCTGAATTCATTAATTAGAGATATAACATCAGACATGACAAAAAAGAAGCATTTCATAACAAAAATGGTATTAAAAATATATATATTACCATAAAATGGTAATACTGAAATATATTAACGATTAAAAAGAGCAAAACCGGTTTGTTGGTCCTATCTAATCAATGCAAAAGTAGAAGACAAAAAAAAAAATATAATGTGCACAGTGACTAAAATTTATACAACCCTAGATTAATGTTATTTGTAAAAAACAAAAAAACAAAAAAACAAAAAAGAAAAAGATAACTAACTTTCAGCAGACACTTCTGCATAGATAGAGATGGCTGGTAGGATTTAATATGCACTGATGTGAAAACTTACAAGTGATAAACTGTATTAGCTCTACACAACACGGGATGCATGTCCGGGTTGTAAGAATCAGTGCACTGCCGTCTTGTTTTTTTTATCGCTGATATATTAAGGCAGCAATGTAAATTGTTCCGACACCTAGTGGTGGTGTAATGGTTAGCAAGCTTGTCTGGCTTGAATTATTGCAATTGAGTTCGATCCTCACTGGGTATCTCTTACTTTTGGTCGTGTGTCACGTCTACGATACGTTTAGAAAATTACCATCTTCTCGGTTTTGGGGTTGGGCGCAGGGTTAACAACCCTGCCCCATAAAAAATAGTTTGTTACGGAAACAGCAAAATGCTGCCCTACACACCATTGGATGTAACGGATGATGATGATAAATTGTTCACCTTT